>JAGFMF010011664.1:1216835-1235984 GCA_019455555.1 Galemys pyrenaicus | reverse complement strand
ATGCATAAATAAATAAATCTTTAAAAAAAAAAAAAGAAAGAAGGAATGGGATTTGTCATTGTTCATGATAGGACAGACTTAAATCTGTTACTTTACGGATCACTTTGATCTGAGGAGAAGACAACTGACTTGTGCTTTAAATAATTTCTTACAGTTAATATGCTGTGGGTAATTGAAGTTTGAACGGTAGTGTTCAGGATTGGGCTTACTCAACTAAATTAAGGCAGCTGGAGTTTGTGCATATCAGCCTCACCCAAAGGGAAGCCTGTGTGTTCCTACTTAGCGGAAACCTCCTAGGAGTGCAATGTAGACTGCTGAAGCCTCCACGGGGACGGACATTTCTCAGGATCTTGACCAGGCATCTGTTTCATTCAGTGGCAGATTCTGTCATTTAACTTTTGTGGTCTGGTAGTATCTGAGCATTTCTGGATCCTTTTTGCATTATGGGGAATTCCTTTGTCCAACTAACACTTAACGAGTCACTAAGTGCGGTGTGCAGTTTTGGTCAAGTAGAATGCGAGACAATTCAGACACATCACAGATCACAAATGTGAAATGGTTTGTGTTGGTGCAACCAGTAGGATTTCACTTGATTGACTGCGGTCCGAGCTTCAAAGCCAGATGGAAGATGATGAATAAAATGAGCCTGGGTTCTGGCAGGTGGCTGATAAATCTGCGATGAAAGAGAGTGGGACTCTTGGATACCAGCTGTGGTGCCACTCTGAAGACCAGCGAAACTGAGCTGCCAATGTTTTATTGTTTTCATCTGGTTCCTTCATTACTTGTAATCACCAAATTATTTTTAATATTTTCATTTAGGTAGAATACTGTCGGAGGGTTATCATTTGTTATATGAAAGCCGAACAAAATATGTCCCCTGATGTGACATTGTGAAGTTGACTATATGGCACAGAATAAATAATGTTCTGTAACTCAAGCTGTTACTATCGCTGCTGACTCAGACGTCTGAGATACATGAAGTGTTGGTTTTCAAATATTTGAGACTTTGGATAGCTCATATATAGTTACTAAATTGTATCAGACCATGAGGTAGCATTGGTGTATAAGAGATTTCAGATGTGAACCATAAATTAATATCTGTAATTCTACATCATGTTCCTCACCAAGAGTCAAGTTTCCACCCTATACAATTGACCCCTTTTACCTAATTTGCTCACCCTGCCCTCCCTTGTCTTTTACTTCTGGTAATCAAAACTACAAGAATTTCTGTTTTGTTATTTCTTTTTTTTATAGGAATCATTCTACATAGAGGTAATATCTAGTGTTTTTCTTTCTGTCTGACTTACTCACTGGGCATAATACCCTAGGTTTATCCATGTTGTTGGAATGGCAGAATTTTATTTTTATAGCTGCATAATATTCCATTATATACATCCATCACACCTTTATCCAGTCACCTGCCAGTGGGCACTTAGGTTGTTTTCAACTCTTGAGTATTATAAATATGGTTCCAATGAACATCACCATGCATCTATCTCTTTGAATTAGTACTTTTTCCGCAGATTCATCATATTTAGATATTAATAACAAATTAGATATTTCGCAGAGAATGGTAACGTGAGGAATGTGTCTTCTAATATTGGCAGTGTACGTGTGTTTTTAAGTATTATAAAGGATGTATTAGATCCAGTCATGTGAGAGGAACATTTTTGTAGATCCAAAAAATGTTTATGTATTGGGAATGTTCATACAGCTGAACCTAAATAGAAGTATAAGGATGAATTCTAATTTTGTTATTTTTCCTGACTGAGGCTTTTAATCTCTTTAAGTTCAAATTTCTCAGCTATAAATTGGGTGTGATATAGTCTGCCATTTAAAAAAGGGATGGTTGGACAGTAATAATAATTTGTATCTGTCTCCTATCTTCCCATTTATATATTTAAACTAATAGATTAATTGTATGAACTTGACCAATTTGTTTGAAATAGTACCTAGCACATACTATGTTAACAAATATCAGATACTCATTTTACAATTTTGAGCACAAATGCAGTATTCCTCATGTTTAGTGTGATCTTTACATTTTGGGCTTGTCACAAAACTTTCTGTTGTCTGGTATGCTGATATGATCGGTATAATATTCTGATTGAGGAAAATATCTGTCATTCAGTTGTACATAAGTAGGCAGTTAAAAAAATGTTTAAATGAGTTAACTTCTCCTGTATGACAAAAAGTTGCAGTTGACTTCCAAACCAAAATAGAATTTGTTCATGAGTTACGAAGAAAGTATGTGAGAATACTGAGAAGCCTCAGTGTCTCTCTCTGAGTTGTCTGCTAAAATTGCGTTGTGGATATGTAGACAGGTCCACAGGCCTGCTCATTAATAGATTGACAGTTCATCTTGGGTGAATTAGATTGTGTTGTGTTAATCGGGTTATGTCTAGTTCTGGAAAAATACTCTCATTTTTGTTATTGGAAGGCAGAGTTCTTTCTCTGTTGGTAACCTGTTCTCCATTAGTAATGATCTGAATGGAGCCAGTTTCTCATGCTGGAAGGCTGTCCCGTGACACCTTCTCTGGCAATATCAGTGGCCTACCGATAGGAAGAGCCTGGTGTCCAGGTGGACCTTGCTTTCTTTGGAAGGCAGATGTGCCAAAACTTTGTCTGTCTCCATTTGACCCCACTCATATCCAACTTCCGTCTGACTCCTGGCCCCGTCTGTGCTGTCAGTGACCCTGCTTGTCTCTTTGCACTTGGTGCTGCTTTCTGGCCTCCCCAGCTTTGACTCTTGGATTTCCCTCAAGGACTTTGGCCTGGCTTAGGATAGGAAACTCTTCAGCACACCCCTCAATATAATGATCTCCTCAGGGTCTATTTCCCTGGCTCTTATACGCTGGAACCACCGCAGTAACGTGACTTGCCACAGGACTCAGTGGTGCAGGGGAGTGCTGAGAGATGGGGTTATTCATCAAGGCCTTTTTCAGAAGCTACAGCCTTACATTTCTCTTCTGCTGGAAAAGGCCGGGCACCAACCACGTCTTTTATCAACCTTGATAATTATTAGAAAAGACTTCCTATGTCTGCTACTCAGAAGCAAATGCAAGCAAGACCTCAGTCATTGTAGAGAGTGTTGATTCTATTTGAGGTCATTTTTCCAACAAGCATTTTTGCAAACAGTTAAATTCAGTGATTTTTTTTTTCAAGTATCACCTTAGAAATGAAAAGTTTCTCATTGTTTTATTCATGTCTGACATCAGACACTAATGGTTGCAAGTAATAAAGGACAATGGACAGTGATGACATTTTCAGTTTTCAATTAACAATTGTTTTAAGCACTTATTTTGAAGTAAAAATGTTTCACATTTATGACATTTTATAAATGAAAGGACTGGGTTGATTTTTAATGGTTCAGTCATGGCAAATGCATATTTTAGCCAAGTGAAAAGCTGTTATATTTTTGTTACCTAGTTAGTGTTCCAGTGCATCCTTTTTTAAAACCCATCAGCTTTTGATCACTTCTAGCATCATGCTGTATATTAATGTGATCTGGGAATATCTGTATGCTAAAGCCAAGCTTAGTGTTCTGAATATGGGAACAAGATTTAGGTAATTTTTCTAAGGTCAGACAAAAATTAATGTGACAATGGGGCAAGGTCATGTTAGAGAAGGATCCAAACCAGTTATAAGGTCACAAAAACCAAAGTCTCGGAATGAGGGTGTAGGCGGTGTCAGTGAACCTGGTAAGGAGGTTACAGGCAGGATGTAATCGCATATGATTAGGGGGCGGTGAAGAGAATGCAGTTCCCCAGGACTCCAGGAAATAGATGAGGTTGATGTTGTTTTACTGGGCTAACTACTAATACTGCCATGGGCAAATACTAATCCCAGAGAACAGGGTAGGGATAAGGCTATGCGTGATGATGAAAAATGTTTGTTTTGCTGTGTTAGTGTCATAATTAAAGCAGTCAAAAGACTGTTTTAAGGTGAACCTTGTAGAGTATGCCAATAGCGAGAGGAAATGGCAAAGGTGGATTTGAAACACATCACGAAAGAATTGATTGAAATCGTAGACTAGTTGAGGGCTGTGAAGATGTTTAAACTCAGTGTGCCTGGAGCCAGTTGATTTAAAGATTTATTTATTTATGTATACAAGCTCTGGGATACACACGAGAGTTGTGGGAGGTAAGAATATTCAGCAGAGAGAAAATGGGAAGCAGAACAGGCAGACGAACCGAAATACACTGCTGAGGGGAGCAGTGGGCCAGGCAGGAGAAGTCTGCTGTGCCCTGTGGGCCACCCCCCCGGCAGGGGCAGGGATGGAACTCATGCTGCAGTGGCTGTGGTTTGCTTCATAGTGTGTTGCTTAACCCACTGTGCCACCGGGGAGGCCCCTGAGCCAGTTGATTTAAAAGAGAAAAGCAGCATAGGCCAATAAGAGTCCTTCGTTTGGGGGAGAATCAGTTTGGTGTTAGGCATGCTGAATATGATATAATTTTGGAAACAAATAAATGAATCATGTGAGGGAAAAGTATCGCATGCCTGTGAATCTTCTATTCTTCTTGTTGCAAACCACTTCTTGGCATCAGTACCGTTTCTATTGCTTTCAGTCCTCAGTGAACTATTCAGATGATTACAGGAAAACAAAATTTAAATTTACAAATAGTATTTGCTTCTATCCTTAATAAGACTCCCTAATTTAAAATTAAAAATAAAGGAGATTAAAGTATATAATTTTTTACAGATACAATTCCAAATTCACTTAAATATAAAATATTGAGACTTCAGGTAACTTTAGGAATTATCACTTATATTGCAGAGTATATGAAAAAAACACATTTGAATTGTGATTACAAAATCTGATCAGGTGTCCTGTGGCATCAGGTGAAGTATTCATAAATTTAAAATAACACTATGGACAGTAAACAAATACAAAACATTAGAAGTAAAATTAAACACAATATTCTGTTCCCACTAAACAAATTTAAAGTGAAATGGACAATAACTGTAAGAAGAAAATGAAAGAACTTTTAAGGAGCATCTTAGAGGGAAAATCTTGGAATAAAGTAGAGAAGAAGCACAGTGAACCTTGGGATGGGTTGGTGGGTTGTCAGTATGGTGTGTTAACAGCACCTGAAGAGGCTGATCCTCTACCTCTAAAAGGCAAATAATGATGTAGACCAATGTCATCTCAATAAAGTCTTAGAAAAGGAATTGACAAAATGGAGACATTCTATTTTCCTGGGGGTGCCTAGTGTTTATAAAGATGATAGTTGTAGCTCAAGCCCACCTATTCTTTTAACATAATTCCCATAAAAATCTCAATGGCATGTTACATTTTCCTAAACTTTTTCAGAGATTCTATAATATATCTGGACAAGTAAACCTGTGAGACTAGTATGGACAAACTTTGAAAAGAAATATGTTGAGAAGTATGTAACTTTGTGGTAATATTTAAAATTCTTGGTATTATAATGTATTGGAAAAGTCTGATAACCAAAATGGGGGTTGTTGTAGGGATCACTAGACAACTGAGTGTGGGAGAAAGCACTGAACAAAATGTAATTTCAAAGAGAATTAATCATGCTATGAATTTGGCAGTTCAAATCAAGGTTAAAAGGTTAGACTATTCATTAAATTAATATGAAAGCAACAAGCTAAGTATGTAAGACAAATAATAAATTAGATGGTTGTGTGTTACCTGAGAGGAATTGCAGATACTGCTTTACTTTTTAATCTATATTTTTAACGTGAGTTATTATAAAGCTACCAATGACAAATGATACAGTTTTGACATGAGTGAGGAATCTCCTGAGGGATTTGGAAGGTAAATAATACAAGCCATGAAGAAAATTATAAAGATGAGTATCTAAGTATTAACGATATCTAGTTACCTAAAACTATGTAAAATCTGAGAAAAATAATAGCATAATGTGATAGACAGAAGGATTTATTTCATAGTCATTTTCTTACTAATCAATTAGAAAATGACTCCTCAAAACAAAAGTTGTGAATGGCATGAAGACATAATACACAAAAAACAAAATGCAAAGATTAAAAACCCTAAAAAATCCCTAATTGTCCGGGCAGTCAAAGAAACTGACTTGCAAATATGTTTTAGTAGCAAGTGTATGTTTCCTTAAAACAAAGACAACAAGAAGGAGCTATTAAAGTCCAATCTCCCTCCTGAGAACAAATCTGACAGCTCTAAACTGAACACGGTAACATGTGAAGGGTTTATGCCCCGCCCCAAGATTCAGTTGTTGAAATTCTGACCCCCAGCATCACAGGAGGTGACCTAATTTGAGGGTAGGGTCGTTACCCAGATAATCAATTAAAGTGAAGGCATTAGGGTGGGCCCTGATTTAGAGTCTCTGATATCCTTATGAGAGTGGGAAATTTGGAGACAGACTAGTATGTAGGGAGAACATCGTGACATAAAGACATCTGTCTCCAAGCCACGGGAAGATCCTTCTTTCAGAAAGAAGCAGCCCTTCCAACACCTTGCTTTTAGAAACTTCTAGGCTCCAGAACCAGGAGACAATAAATTTCCATTAGTCCATTTGTGGCACTTTGTTATGCCAATCCTCAATATAGAGGATTTATTCTTGGGATAAGGAAGGTCTGCAATCGATCAATGTAATTTGGTATATTAACAAAGAGAAGAGTGAGAAATCAGATGATTATCTTAATATACACCTAAAAACACAAGTTTAAAAACCAGTTATGATTATAAAATAGTTCAGTAAATCAAAATAGCAGGGAATTTCATAATTTGATAAAGACTATCCAAAAAAAAAAAAACACTTCATAGTAGATGGCAAAATACTGAAAGCTTTCCTCTAGAGGGCGGGAATGAGACAAGAAAGTCTGTCTGCACCATTTCTAGTCAACACAATAAAGGAAGTTTTAGCTAGTGTAATAAGTAAAAAGAAAATGTATGTAGACTAGAATAGAATAAAAAGAAATACGGAGTGCAGTTGAAGACATAAAACCAAAATAAAAACGAGAAACACTCAAAGGCATGTACAGGCAAAATAATAGATTTAAATAAGTGGCCAGCTATGTTTACGGACTGGAAAATGCAATGTCCAGGAATGTAAATTCGTACTAAATAGACTCAGAGTAATCACAGTCAGAATCCTTGCAGATCAATGCATTTATCTTTGAGGAATCTAACAACCAATTGTAACATTCTTATGAACATCAAAAGACCAAAAGTAGCCAAGGCAATCTTTTTTTTAAAGATTTATTTCTTTATGCACACAAGACCTGGGATACAGGCCAGAGGTGCAGAGGGGAGGGGGTGAGAGGATTCACCAGAGACAGAGTGAGAAACAGAACAGGTGGATCTACTGAAGTACACTGCTGAGGGGAGCAGCGGGCGAGACAGGAGAGGTCTGCTGCACCATGTGGGTCCCCTCCCTGGCCGGTGCTCAAACTGTTGCTGCTATACCGCCGGTGCTTCACAGTGCAGCACTCAACCTGCTGCACCACCAGAGAGGCCCCACCAATGTTATTTTAAAATTTCTGTCTGGTTAAATCAGTTAAGTTGTAAATACTGTGAGGCTAATTTCTAGCAGAGAGGGAGATCAATCAGATGAACAAGTATTTTCAAATATGCTGATGGAAAAGCAGTCTCTATATAACTTATCTCAGTGAGAATTTCCCATTTCATTGTGTTGCATTTCAGGTTGTTCTGTTTTTGGTTGACCTGTTTGAGTTGTCAAAGTGGTAACATTTCTTTTCTAAATCATCAGATGATGTATACTTCGCAAATACAAAATGATTGTCAAGAAACTGAAGAATTAAAATGAAAAATGACAGTTGGCAGACTGTAACTTTTGTACGATCTTACATCTCCAGGCCCACAAATTTCCCGATTTTGTTTCTCTTATAAATCACTGAAGTTTTATCTCCTGCCTTGTATTTATGCCTACCTAGGGACATCTTCAATATTTTAAATATTTAAATTGCTATGTGTGCCTTGGGACATAGAAAAATTTCTCATGTTTAAGATTTCTCCTTCTGTATAAGGATTCCTCAGACATTGCTACAACCCAGAAACAAAGATAAAATGAAATGTATATAAAGTTGTCTAAGTTGCATCACATCATATGACATTTGGATAAAATTTTGTGTTAAATTTTGGTTTTAGTGCTTTGTTAACATGGAGACCAAGTTAACCTGTGTTTTGGGGTCTTTATTGCCATCACTGTAGCCTATCACTAGGGTAACACATTCAGAGAAGTAGCATGCCCAAGACAGTCTACATTTACAATTTCTCTGGTGACAGTATCAGCTTCCGTCTACATGATGCTGCTTGATGGGTGTATTTCACCCTATTTCCCATTCATCAGTTTTTATTTGTTTGTTTATTTATTTAAATATTTATTTTATTTATGTATACAAGCACTGGGGTACAGGCCAGAGGTGTGGGGGAGGGGGGTGAGAGGATTCACCACAGAAAGCGGGGAGCAGAACAGGCAGATCAATGGAAGTATACTGCTGAGGGGAGCAGCGGGCCAGGCAGGAGAAGTCTGCTGTGCCTTGTGGGCCCCCGCCCCCGCCCCGCCCCGCCCCGCCCCGCCCCGCCCCGCCCCGCCCCGCCCCGCCCCGCCCCGCCCCGCCCCGCCCCGCCCCGCCCGGGGCAGGGATTGAACTCATGCTGCAGTGGCTGCGGTTTGCTTCATAGTGCGTTGCTTAACCCACTGCGCCACCAGGGAGGCCCCTCATCAGTTTGTTTTTAGATGTCTTTCAGTGTCCTGTCACTCAGAGCAGTTCTCAGAATTGAGCATCACTTTGCTCTTTAGAGTCCTTCATTTCCTTTTTGCCTCTTCCCTCTCCCACTCCCTCTCTTCCCATCTTCAGTTTCTTCCTTTGAAAAAAGATACATTAAATGTCTACTATGGGCACTAGACTCAAAGAGAAAAATAAAGCACCACTTGGGTCTGAAAGGCATTTAGAATCTGCCTGCTTCTTCAGTGGTTTTACAAAGCCAGAATTTCACAAGATCACCGGTGTGTCCAATGGCGTCTTTACCTTGAAATTATGAAAATTTAGAGCACTGTGTTAAAAAATGTTAAAGCTTTCCAAAACATTTGTATCCTTATGTAAGTGAACCATACCTGAAAATGAGCTACATAGCAGGATAAATGAACTTCGTTTAGTTTGTTTCCTTGATGATGTTTATTTTATATGAAATGAACCAAGACTTGAGAATGTTTCCATTCAGATTTCACAGAATCATCTTTGCTCTAGTCCTAATTAGTTTGATTCTTGCATTTTTTTTTCTTAAAATGGCAGTGTAATGCTATGACTCCTTTTCATCTGTGCTTTGGCAAGGGATAAGTGGGAAAAGATGAACCATTCTACTGGAAGGAATTATTTTTCTATTCATTCTGATACCAGTTTTTATTTTATTTAAGGATTTTTAAAATTAATGTGTACAAGAGCTGGGGTACAGGCCAGAGGTGTGGGGGGTGAGAGGATTCACCAGAGGCAGAATGGGGAGCAGAACAGGTAAATCAACTGAAACACTGCTGAGGGGAGCAGCGGGTGAGGCAGGAGAGGTCTGCTGCGCCATGTGGGTCCCCTCCTTAGCTGGGGATTCAAATTGCACTGCAGTGGCTGCGGAAGCCCCACAGTGCGGCGCTCAAACCCTTGAGCCACCAGGGAGGCCCTGATACCAGTTTTTATTAATGGCTATAAGTATATGAAGAAATCTGATGGTCTTATTTCTGTGCGTATATTAAGATTTAACTTGTCAAAATAAGTTTTTATGCTAACATCTCTGTTTTAGTGAGAAAGTTTAGTGATGTTGTCAAAGAGCTGATTGATTTGTTTTATAAAGTCAAATGCTATTGTCTTTGCAAATTTAAGCTTGCTGGCAGTCATGTTAATTTAGTAGTTTGCAGTGGCAGATGAATGCTGTAGTAGGTTTCTTTGGGGTTTTCAATTTCTGCAATAGCTGTGAGCTATCAAACTGGAAAGACATCTACCATTTGGCAAGATGGTCACTGTATGAGGTTAGGGAGTTTGAAAGTTCCAGTCTCGCGTTGCTCCAGGCATTATTGCAATCGTAACAGATTTATGCCCTTTTGACATGCTGTTCATCTTCTAAAAACATACTGCTAATGTCTTACTAACTCCATTTGACCCAGGAAAGCCATTTTGTTGTCTGACATTAGTCCCGGGGTGTGGGTGGTCTTTGTTGGACCACAAGAGTGCACGAGCAGTTGCTTGTTCACAGCCCTGTGCCTTTACAGTGCGGAGACTGGAGGTCTCCTGCCCTGACTGATTCAGGCTGAATTCGGTCGCTGCGCTCAAGTCCCATGAGTACAAGTAGAATTTCCTTCTACTTTTTATGGTCTGCGCGCTCTTGGTCTTCCTCACGTAGCCTATGGATGACATTGAAAAGATAGCATCTGTTGTATTTCTTTTGTGTTGGTCACTTCAGATGTCAAATTTTGTTTTACATCACATCATCTTAACCCACGTATCTGTCCTTGGGCACTTAGTATGTCGCCATGCTTCACTATGTTATTGTAAATAGTGCTGCAGTGAACATAGGAGCACACTTGTCCCTTCGATGAGTGTTCTTCATATTCTCTGACAGATATGTAGGACAGGGATTTCTGCATTCTATGGTAGATCTATTGTTACTATTTTGAGAACTTTCCATATTCTACACAGAGGCTGGACCAGTCTATAATTCTCTCAGTAATGTAGGAGGATGCCATTTTCTCTACACCCTGGCCAACATTTGTCCCTGCACATTCTGATATGCACCATCGCAAATGTATGAGGCAGCATCTTATTGTGGCTTTGATTTGCGTTTTCCTGATGATGGGTGATGATGAGCATGTTTGCATGTGCCTCTTGGCATCTGGATGGCTTCCTTAAGAAATGGCTAATGTTTAGTTCTTCTGTCCATTTTGTGATCGGGCTACTTGTTTTCTTGAAGTGAATGTATCTTTTGTAGATCTTTGCTCCTTGTTGGGTGAATGATGTGAAAGTATTTCCTGCCACTCAGTGGGGTGTCTTTTTATCTTAATGATAGTTTCTTTTACTGCACAGAAGCTCTGTAGTTTGGTGTAGCCACATTTGCTTATTTTTGCTTTTGTTTTCCTGGTGGTAGTTATTGAGTTTCTAAAGACATCATGGAAACCAGTGTCACTTTTTCTTTATGCTGCATATCTTACAAGTAAACAGGACATTTCATTTCATTTGTAATTGTTACATGCTTCATCAGTAATACAAAGTTTTTGAGGGGTATGTGCTCTAATAACAGTGTGAGAAAGAAGTGATGAGCGGAATTCTAAATACAATACATCGCTACTGTATATTGACAGATTGGGACACTGACACCAGCAAGTACTCCCAGTTCATATAAAATTGTAAAACCATAGTCGTAAAGACATATTGTACTTTCTGTAAATAATGAGTATTAATATTACAGAAATAAAATAATAAAGATCAATTACTAACAGCTGTGGAAGGATGCAGACCGTGAACTTAAATCTAAATGTAATGGTCATTGGTGTCCTAAGGATTATTGTAAATTATGAGTTCAGAGTATGTAGGATATAAAAAAAGTTTCAAATTTTTCCATAGAATTTCTTCCTTAGGTTTAAAGTTTTCTTCTGATGCATTAAAATTCAACATGAAGAAAAGTCAAGAAATGAGATATTTTGGCAACTGAACTATGAAAGCAGAGATAGAGATGAATAGAGCTTTGATATCTTATTTAATCTATCCTCACACACTACCTTCATATACTATTTACTTTGATGAAACTTCTCTTTTCCATTGGTTTAGGTCTAACCAGGGCTGGTAAGGCACATTTTTCTATTACATCATTAAGAGAAATGAATTGACCACTGATTTCTTTTTCTAGTTTCTTACATGATAAGGTAAACAGTAAAAAAGACTATGAAATATAAAAATCCCAAATGTAATTTCTCAGACTGCCAACATGATGGGTCTTTTATGTGTATTTGAAAGTCAAAACTGACATGGAGTTGAAACAAATAGAGCAGACTAGTATATGCAGCTACTTAGCATCACTTAGGGAAAATATGGAGTTGTTTCAAGATATGTTAAGCCACCCTTACATTTTATGAAAACCAGTTTTCATCCAGTTACTTTAAGAAGTCACAAAATGTTGACTAAGAAGAGTTGGATTTCAAACATGCCCTTAAGACTACGAACCTGTATTTTGGTTTCTGATGCTGTGATTGCATATTCCACTCCATGGTCATCTTCTAAGGATTGTAGTAAATTCCCAAGACATGTGTTACTCCCTTTCTGTGTGGTTTGTTACCTATGCTTGAAGTCGGAGTCACTTCATATTTTAAGAAAGCATGTTGCTACCTTGGGAAAGGACTTTTATGGTTTCAGATGGTGCTGTGTTTGAACATCTCTTATGGTTTAATTCACATTCTGCCATATGGTTAGCTATTTGTTATTTTCTCATCCTCATTACTAAATCGTAAATTCATCTACGGAAGATTCTATTCTTTAAATCTTTTTTATCACCTGCCGATAATGGCACGCTGGCTTGCTGAAATGATGCTCAGGTAGGATTTTCTTGATTTGCATTGCTCTAGACACATTAAGTTGGTTCACAGTATTCTGGCTGTTTCCTCGTTGGCTCATAATTTTTGCTGACTTTCTAATCACCAAATCATTTGCCATGGTGGGGTGCCCAAACCTCAGGCGTCTATTATTTGTGAAAGAGACTGTTTCACAAAATGATTTGTGTTTAGTGAACGTGCCCTTTCCTTTCCGTGTTCTGTGATGTCGAGTGACATATGCAAATGCTGAAAACACTGTGGATTTTGCATGTATTTGTAATGCAGCCATTCTATGACTATTCTTCCCTTACTACATTATTGAACTGGTCTAATAGTTGGTGTAAGACAGATTAACAGAACAAAAGGTTTATTTTGTACACTTGGCAATCCCATAGATAGGTACCTCATAAGTGACCTTTTATTTATGCCTTTTAGACAAAGGCACAATTTGTGAAGAAAACTCAAGGCAAAGGAATTTAGATTCGGGTAATAATTGCTAGAGGAATTACACAGGGTTTGTTTTGGGCAAGAAGGATGTTTTTTACCTTCTGTTGTGTGGTGGGTACCTTTCATAGGATAGATTCATTGCCTGCTTTTTAGGGAGGGGGGGGTCAAAATATCCTTCTTGCACCAGCTATTTCTCAAGTAACTTTTATTCAAAATAATAGTCATATTTTAGGGTGACCTGCCCTGAGCCCCATTAGTGGGTCAGGAGGTGTTAGATCTAAAAATTATCCAATTTCAAAGTTGAAGAGAGCCAACTGATTGCATTCATTCCTTTATTCAATGTATAATACTTAGATGTGATATATCCTAATTTGGGAGGGGATTGTTTCTTAGCACGCTTTCAAGAAGGCCTGGTTTAGCTCATGTTTAAACCAAGACTGGAAAGATGGTTAGTGGCAGCCACCTGGAAGATTGGGCTGGAAGGATCACCTCGGTGAAGTGAAAGGCATGTGCACAATCTACAGGAAAGAATAGTTGCTAAACCGAAAGCAGATCACGTTTCTAAGTTCTTTTAATGTCTGAAGGATAAGGTTTTTTTTTATAAACATGCTAAATAATACATTAAAAGAAATTAAAATTAAAAGTAACAATGAAGTAAAATACAGTGTCTTCATAGATTCAATCCTGTTATAAATGAACATAATTTCTATGACACTCTAAAGTCCACTTTAACAAAATTCAACCTCCCCCACCTTAATAGGCATCTCCAGAAACCCTCCCCCCACTGCACACTGTAATTACACTGACTACCATATTCTATTATAATGATCTATAAGTTTCTCTCCTTACCACCCATTACTCCCTTTGAATGTAGGTCTGCCTTTTCATCATGTTCTCAGTTCTTATGTCTCATTTGATATATAGTAACTGTCCTATAATTGTTTTTAATTAGTCCAACCTACCTAAATACCTCCCAGTCTTCTCAGCAGCTCCTCTCTATTTTGCTAATGATGACGTTTAGAGGAGATAAACTTTTAGTAAATGATACTGTGAACATTTGATATCAGGATTATCTGATTCCAGATGCCTCCTCCTTGGAGGGGACTGTGCCTCTATTTGTTGATTATACTTTTACTTAAGTAACAACCCAGAAGACATTTTTGGGCTTAGTTTTATACTTTCGTGACCAAATATGTACGGTAAATCCTGATGGAAGCGTATAGAATCAACAGGCTAGCTCCCCCTCACATCTTTAGTGTGTTCTACAAATAGTCTCATTCAGCCTGACAGAGTCTGAAAATATGTTATCCTCTTGAAGCCGAGGTGGACTTGTGGTAGAGAAACTATTTTTCAAGTAGTCATCACCCCTGCTTTGTTTATGAATGAGCAGAGCTGTGGTGAGGTAGATGCAGACAGTAGACATTTTCAGTAATTGTTAACTAATGTTACAGTGATACTTATACCAAGCAATTCACAGCATGGTGCTTCCTTAGTTTCTCTGGAGTATTGGAGGTCTCCTTGGTAGAAACATATCTTTGTGCAGTGAGTAATCATATGTATATCTCAACTGAAGCAACTGAGGTCTATTATGCTCTTCAACCGGTGTCTTTAAACCATGTCCCCGGTCTTATCAAATATCAAACCACTATTTGGTTTGCTCACTGGGAGGCCAGAACTGATGATGGCAAACGTCAGCTGTTCCTTCAAATGAAAAACACAAGACTCTAAGTCCTCTCTTCCCTGAGCACTGAGAACCTAACGATGAAACAGCTCTAATATCACAAGCAAAAGTATTGAAAACCCTTATATTTCCATGATAAAGAACTATCCCAAATATGACTGTTAAAGACTACACAAGAGGTGTTAACATTCAGTGTTTTCCAGTCTTTCTCTCAGCTCCCAGAGGGAATTGTGTGTTTCTCTGTGTAAATAAGGATATAAATGTGTGTATGTGTGAATTATGTGCAGCTTTCTTGTTGCTATGCTGTTCTTGTATCTGCCCTATGGTAACTGGATCAAGGGCAAATACAAGGGTAGCATAGCAACAAGAGTTGTATATAAAACACACACATACACGTACTTCTGCTTGCGATATTAAAGTCTGGTTGGGTCAGTGTGTAAGATGACAATAAAACACATGCATGAGCACATACATATGTGCATGTGTGTGTACACACACGAAGGGTGCAAAGACATGAAGGGCAAAAGACTTAATTCACTTTACGGGAACACTCAGCTAGTGGGGATTTCCAAGTATCTTAAATTATTTCTCTAATCCCCACCTGTTAACTGTTATATAATCTTCTCTGAAATACAGCATCTGTAAACTTAATAGGTAAGATCTGTTTTGGAAATGGAACTTTGAGATGACATTGATCTCAAAACACTAGTTTTGGAGTTGGTAAAAGGTCATATACATGATCAAATTGTAGCAAGTACAGACATTAATAAACCCACTTTCTGTATGGTTCAAGAAATAACTGTGGTCTTAGAGTCTCTGTGGGAAAGGACTCCATAAAGTCAGCTGGCTTCTCCTAGCAAGTCTATAAGCGGTATCAATCGAGAGATACTTCAACCCATATTGCAATAGTCTGAACATAATTCCTACATTAATATTTCTCTAGGCTTAATGATTTCAAGCATCATTTTATTAATTCAAATATTTGTTAAAAATGGCAGTGTTTAATTACCTGGAAACTGTGACCCCTTAATGTTCTCTAAATCACTATTATTACAAGCTAAAATAGTAGCTCTCAGAATTAGAATCTCTTAGGTAGCTTTTTTTTTTTTTTAAAAATCTCAATTCCCAGGCTACATGCCAATTGAACGTAAGAATTCCTGGGGCTAGAACCCAGGTGTCAGTACTTTCTTGAGCTGCTCAAGTAATTCTTTCCATTGTGCTTGGGAGAGTTGAAACATGCGTCTCTGTCTCTTTCCTTTGTAATTGTTGCATATAGTAATCTGACACCTCACTTTGCAATTTGACATTTATTGTGCCTTGGTGTCTTAGTTTAAACTTTAATTTTAACATGTTATATAAGGGATCTAAATTAGGTTTCACTTTTCTTCTATAATCTCTGTGAGCTAAGGAGAATTAAAAAAAAAAGCAGAAGAGAAACTTATTCCCAAAGTTTACAAGCTGAACCTAAAATATGTGCTTGATGGAGCTTAACTGTTATTGGTTAGAACTCTTAACTTCTCCAGATTTTAAAAAAATGAAGAATGAAAGTGGTGTTATAGCCAGAATTGGAACTGGAATCCAGAGTTTGTTTAGTGTGATATTATATTACGGAAAAATAAACCAATGAATTTATTTCATACATTTATCAATGTTTGGTAGAGGGCTGTATCAGAAAAGAGACTATAAAAAGAAAAGAAGTGGAAATATAGCTAGACTTAATGGAATTGAAATGGGAAGCTTAAAAACCTCAGAAAGAAATGTTTACACTCAAAGTGCACTGTTTTCTTCATCAATTTATGGCTGCACATTCCTAGCCTGCACTTAATGTAAGGAATGGGTATAAATTCACGTCATAGCTGTTAAGTTTTCCGGACTTACTAGAAAATAGAATGATCTAGAGGCACCTGCTACTCTGCTGGAGCATTGCTGTGTTTCTTCTTCCAGTCCTCATCAATGACTTTTGCCTTTGCTTTGTTACTGTCAGAGCTAAAAGCTTACACCTTGGAATAGCTAAGTTTTAGGGTAAATTCTACAAACAGTTTGTTTATATAAAGAGTATATATCTTCATAATCGTTGTGTCTGAAAAGAATAGTTAATTTTTCTATGTCTGAATAATTTATATTGAAGATGACTCATAAGAAATAGATTGAATTCCTTATTGTATTCTGTTGGCCTGATTAAGCTTCTGCATGAAGAAAAATAAAATGTGTGCCTCAGCTTCTGGACAGGAACCTTCCATTTTTTTCTTTACTTGTAAGCATGTAAATGAAGCCTGTGTCACCTCTGCAACTGCCTGAGAACGTTGAAGTAATGTTGTGCTCTAAACCATGTCATTTCCCCATCACTATCATAATATTCAAAAAGAATGTTTTTTGAACAACATAGTAATGTTAATAATAGGAGTCTATGTGCTTTGAGAAAGGGTTTATACAATGCTGAAACAATCTGTAACAGATCTTTTTCCTCTCACCACACACGTGCACACACACACACACAAATATATATGAAGTGACATATACAATTTGGGTGAAGTTGACATCAATATTTCAATTATTTTAATAATTACAGCTTTACATATTTTCTTCACTTGATAAAGGAGACATGTATGTATGAACAAAATAAAGTGAATTAGATTTAAAATGCATTTTTAATGGGAAAGCAAGGAACTATGAAAATTGGCAACCAGGCCTCACTGATCAGATAGCTGCCCATGTCACGAATGTGTGGGTGTCCCACTTCACCTCTCATTTCTTGGGTACCAGTTTTACTCAGCAGTCTGATTTCCCCCAGTGTGTCGCAATCCATCCTACACATGCACCCCCTCAGTCTCTTTACTCACTTTAAAGAAACAAATTGGCACCTTCCCCTCAAGGCAGAAAGTCACCTCTGTGGACAAGTGTCTTGTTCCCCTGAGTGGGTTCATTTCCACCATGTTACCTTCTCCCTGTTGCTGCACTTCTCTGAATGCCTGTCAACAAGTGGAAGTGGTCGTGTGGTTAGTTATTTTGTCTTCTCCCTGCTAGCCAGAAGGGTCCGTGAGGAGAGGGACTGTGTCAAACTGGGCATTCCTAAGTGACAGTGTTGTCTCACTGATTTCGATTTCCCCCCCAGATGTGAGTTCTGTGAAGACAAGGCCCTGGTCTTCAGTTCTTACTACTGCCACAGTTCTTACTACTCTCTCTATGGTCACTGGGTATAGCATCTGGCTCGTGGTTAAAAGAATTGCTGAACATATGAACAAAATACTAACTTTTACACAGTGAAGAGTCGTCGCTTTACCTGTTCTGTTAAATGTTTTAACTTTTATACATTAGTTACCTTTTTTAGTTTCTGGTTTGTTAATATTTGCGTATTAAAGAGAGACACTTGGAACTCATATCAACCTTCAATTTTGAACTCTGTGAAATTGAGTTTAACATAATTTATACGCAGGAATGCTTCATTAATTAGGATTATAACACGATGGCTAAATAGAAAGATGGTTGTAAATGTATGTTAATTAGTAGAATTAGAAAGTCAGAATCTGAGAGTTAGAATAACTGTAGGTTTAATTTTGAACCACCAAGACATCAGTTAGCACGTACAAACAAGTGATTTTTAGCAAGAGCAAGGTTACGAAGGTAATTGGTGGTAGAAGAAAAAATTCCAATTTTGTGCCTTTTTATATTGTACAATATTCCACTTCCCCCCTGTATTATAGGTATTGTAATGAATATAAGGCCCAACTCAAATTTGTTTTTCTCTTAAAGTGCAATCAGGAGCTTGGAGGGGACATTTTCATTAAGCAAGCACACTTTTTCAAATGTGACCAGAGACCCTCACATTACTTTTGCCAGAACATAGCATCTGTATCTGCCAAACAGTTTTTCCTTGGCTCTCTAACGGGATACTTGCCTGTCTCTTACTGCCAACTTCCTGTGTGCTTCTCTGTGAGGACGTGCCTGGTGACCCTGCAAGTGGCTGGCTCTCTAGTTAGGTCTGTCTTCTGTGACAGATGCAGAACTTTCCTCTTTTCTGTCCCTGCCCCCAGGATCTTGTTGAGCCCTGTAGTTTTTTTGACCCCACTGTAGTCCTGGAAGCCTGGCCCGGGATCTGCATGGCCAGGGGTCCATCTGGAGCTAAACACTCTCCTACTCAGCATTTCAGAGGGAGAACCTAGCCCAGTGCATGGCAGCAGGTTTTCTAAAAGAATCAAAAGTCACGTAGGTGAAGTTGGAAAAACACTCAGGTATGCATTTTTCATACCTATTGAATTTGGTCTATTAGAGGGAGTCTAACTGTTAGCAGTTATTAATAACCATGCTTGAGGTGTGCCAAAATCATCACAGTTAAGATGGTTTAAAAAAGAGCGAGGGCCTCCCTGGTGGCGCAGTGGGTTAAGCAATGCACTATGAAGCAGACCGCAGCCACTGCAGCACGAGTTCGATCCCTGCTGCCGGCCAGGGGGGGACCCACATGGTGTGGCAGACCTCTCCTGCTGTGCC
>JAGFMF010011664.1:1185566-1216785 GCA_019455555.1 Galemys pyrenaicus | reverse complement strand
CCCGCTCTCTGTGGTGAATCCTCTCACCCCCCCACACCTCTGGCCTGTACCCCAGTGCTTGTATGCATAAATAAATAAAATCTTTAAAAAAAAAAAAGAGCGAAGTAACTGAAATTAGTACAAGGTGTCGTAGAATCCTTGACCATGGATTATAACATAACACATTCTAACATGTTTGATTTTTTTTTCCTCCCCCACTACAATTGGGACATCACGTACACATAAAGCATGTCAACTGGGTTGTGAAAGAGGCCAAAGAAGAGAGGCTTAGGAAGGTTAGGTTGGGTGCTGGTCATAGACTCGAGAGGCACAGAATTATTTCATTAAAGGAAATCCAATGCCACGATTGGAAGGAAAACACAAACACCGTGCTGATAGAACTACTGATTCTCTACCTTCAGACTGTGCATTTGCTTGAGACGGAACGTGCAAACTCCATCACACAACGTCAAATCACCTTGGAGTTGCTGCCTTGGCGGTGGCACGACAGCTAATAGAGATAGTCTTGCATTTGCTCCTGAAGGCTTCTGTCTTCCTTTAGTGTCATTGAGCAAGGGCTGCTGAGGTGTCAGAAAAAAATATTTATTGCTGTTCCATATGTCACTGCCCTCCTACCAGTGACATGTGTACTCATCCGTCAAACGGAAACTACCCACCGTGCTTGATTTACTGCAGTTGGAAGAAATCTGTTTGTGGGTTCCTATAACATAAACCACTTTGCTAGAGATTAATGCTCGGATTTGCATGCAGCTCGTGGGAGTTCTATCATTAGTTTTCATGATATATCTAGACTAAATGTTAGAAATGCAACTCTGTTTTTTCCTCTGTGGGGTCCTGCTCCTTTTACTCTCCACTCCCTAACCTTTTCATTAACTTTCTCCTTGTTCAGGAACACATTATTTGCTTTATGCCTTCTCTGGACCCTGGTAGGAGATTAAGTGACTAAGTTTCAGCAATACGGAAAACATATTCTCTGCTCTGAACACCTGCAGACTGACTGAATGGCAACACACTTCTAGTCTTGGCAGTGAACTTTTAACAAACACATGATGGTGAACGTGTAAAAAAATGACTTTTCTCACATCTATGTGCAATTTATATTCTGTGAGAGATGTAATGTAGGAAGATTTTCAGAGCTTGCAGAGTCGCTCAATTGTAAGAAAGTTTTCTAACAGGCAATAATTCTGCTGTATGGAATTTCAAAATACATCTGTATTAAGTGACATTTTTGTACTCTGAGTAAAAACGTTCTGTGGGTTCATAATTGAGTCTCCTCTGACTCGCCACACCTGATTGCTACATTGGCATCTATGATGATGGCAAGATTAATGACTAAGAACAGCTCCATTTATTCAGGTATAGACTCAGAATTGGGAAACGATAGTTATTTCTTCTATAGCCCAACATCTTCAAGAAATCTCCTGAAGCATACCAAATTCCATTATACCTGCAAGTTCTATATCATTGTAAGGAAAATAAGAATTGTATTTTGCAAAACTGATTTTTGGGGCATCTTTCACAAATTAGTCAATAGATGATAAAGATAATGGTTTCGTGTTAGGCACCTGAGTGATACAGATCTTGAACTTGCATCAAGAACAGATACTCTTAATACACATACATAAGAGTGGGGGTTACCAGTGATGGGGAATATTTAGAATGGCCTAAGAATATTTTGCTGGCTGACCTGACTCACCATATATTGAAGTTGTGATTAAGACGGGAACTTAATCATCATATGTCCCATGAGCCACCTGATGGACATAACTTTTAAGGCTCCTTAGTGTCATTCATACTGGCCAGATACAATCCTTTGTCTGACTGTTCTGCTTTTTATGTTCTCCACCTGTGGAGACTCTGTTTAAGAACCCATACTTGAAGTCTGTAGTGACCAGTTAGGTCCTAGTGTATTCTGTGATTCTAGAATATTCTGTCATCTCATTAGATCCTGTTTATCCTCAAGTCATTAGAGGTTGGCCCACAACCTCTAATATCTGTAGTTGCAGTAGGACAACAAGCAGTGCAAGAGTATCTGGAATAGGATACATGGGGGTTTTGAATTCCAGCTCTACCTTTATTTTCCTCGAATATTCAATATTTTAATCTTGCTTCTTCTTAAAATGTGTGAAACACCATAATGTTAATATTAGCTATTGTTATTGCCATTTACAATATTTAACCCTTTGGAAATTATCTGATGGTAGACCATCACTGCCTTAAAAGCCACGTGTCAACTGTAGAACAGAAGTGGAAAATAAGAGAATCGAGGTCAAGGAATATTTACTTGGTGAATTAAAGTAATCTTCCAAATTTGTTTGGAGAAATTCACCTAGGCAAGAAAGAAACCTAGGGAACATGTATTCTGACAACTGAGGCATAGAATAGAATTGTGGGAATGGAGGGCTATACTTCTGTGTGGCAGAAATGGAGTTGATGCTAATCAACTGAGCCAGTCACCATCTCGCTGGGAGACCTCCCATCACTACTGCTAGGGGTTTTGGGGAACATGAGGTGTCATGCAGAAATGTGTGTCTGGGGGAAGGGCACTCTTAGCATTCTGCTGTTTATAATTATTGGAGTTCTTGGAGATTCTACCAATAGTTCATTTAAGTGAAGTAGCTGATGCTACCTTCTTTTAAATGGGAAGCACTCGCAATTATTTATGACTGCACATATGCATAATAACAAAAGAAAAGGATGATATTGATTAAAAAATTCCCTCGATTTTTCCAGTGAATAAGTGAATAATTATACATTAGCTAAGTTACACATTCTGCAGTATATATAATAGGTTTTTTAAGCTTTCTATGCCTATTATGTTTTCAAGCATGGTAATTATGTACTCACTGAATACATGTTTCAATGTTTCATTTATAGTGGCAACACATAAGAGTTTCATGTAATCTTATTCTGTTTATTTTATTTACTCTCTGATTATATTTTCTTCACAGTTGTGAAACAAATATTTGTACAATGGTGATAGTTTTTCACCCTCTTATAGAGGTTTTGCCAGGAAACAAAGAAGAAATGCCCCTGGAAAAATCATAGAGAAGCTTGATAAGTATTTTAATACAAACAACAGGAATTTCTTTTGACTGTATGATCCTTTCTATGAGAATTTTCATTGATTATATGAATGACACTAACCTTCAACCTAAAACTTACATGATTAAGATTGTAATCATAAAGTAAGCTTTATGTCTCATGTCTACTTCCTACCCTGTATATACACAGATATGGTCATACACCTAGCTGGGGACTGTAGTCTATTTTGCCATCTTTGTGCTGTTTTTTTTTTTCTGTTTTTGAAAAGATTTATTTATTTATGCATGTAAGAGCTGGGGTATAGGCCAGAGTAGCGGGAGGTAAGAGGATCCACCAGAGACAGAGCAGGGAGCAGAACAGGCAGATGGACTGAAACACACTGCTGAGGGGAGCGGCGGGTGAGACAGGAGAGGTCTGCTGCACCGTGTGGGTCCCCTCCCTGGCTGTGGATTAAACTCACGCGGCTGTGCCCAGGACACTTCACAATGTGGTGCTCAACCAGCTGCACCACCAGGGAGGCCCTCTTTGTGCTGTTTTTGAGAGGTTATCCTTTTTTGTTTTTGAGAGATTCAACTAGAAATGGGTCACCTCATTGGTTATGATTCAGATCTGTAGAGTTTCTAAATTTCCAATTCTAAAGGCTTTAATTTAATCTCTTTCTCGGTTTTACAAGCATTCATCTTAAGAGTTTGTCCTGATCCCAGGGGTTTAATGTCCTTGTGAACCAATGAATGTCCTCACTCAAAGCCCTGACTGCACTGGGATATGCCCTTGAGAACAGTGTGCTGATTGGAGATTGTGTAGAAGAGAGTAGCGATGGACTGGGTTGTGCCCTTCCAGTTGCTGGCAGCTTTGGTAGACTGTACAGTGAAGTGTGTATTAATGCATGTCTTGTGATGTGTACGAGGTGTGTCCTACAAATATGTGTGCCTGCAGATGGGTGCCGGCAGTGCCATTTTGGGAGTAGAAAAGATAGAGTTAGCTCATCTTATATGGCCTATACCTAGACTCATGTTAACATGGTTCCTTGTGCTGTATTTACGAAGGTAGGGAAGGTCCTTAGCTCAGGAGCCACCACCCTTGTATTTTCACTTCTGGATGCACTGGCTTGCTTGCAACCATTGTGGAGTTCTCGGATATAATAAAAATGAGTTTTTACCTATAACTTGTGAGTTAGGCTTGTATGATTTGCAATATCATAATCTTTCTTGGCTCTGGGTAGAATTGCTTTCCAAGCAATTTAGGTAAATGATTATCTCTGACTTGAATGAGTTCACAATTGGTATGTTTTCTTCCCAAGGGTGTTACCATAATTTTGGGGAGTGATTGAACTTTACACAGCTCCCCTAGGTCAACTCCTTTCTATTCTATTACGGGACTTTCACGTATGATTTTGGGCTCTTCTTTGATTGCTCATTTTCTTTACTTCAAACTTACTTTGACATCTAGAGAGGCCTTAGAGAATTCTTTATTTTCAGAAGTGTGCTTTTTACCCGTCATTGATAATAGCCTCACTATTTGTCAGGCCTGGTCCCTGGCTACTTATCTCCCTACTTTACCCTCACGAAAATGAGTTTACCACTTGAATCAACAGCAACAATTGTGGTTAAGAACTGAATTTGCTGCACATCTGGCTTGATGTGAATCATGTCAATTGTCCTGTGTACTGCCTTGTAAACTACAGTCACGTGTGCTCTTCTCCAGTGCAGTCTCCTTATTGACCCTTCATCCAAAAAGGAAGGATCTTCTATATTCATCACATTTCCCCTGTAAATTATATCCAAAATAACTCTCTCTCTGTCCCCCTGTAGCTGTCTCTCTGAGTCAAAAAGCTTATTTTACTGAGGCAATGCTGAGTTACCTCACTGTCTAAGATGCAGAGGATCACAGCCTTCAGGTGTTTGTTACCACACCACACCCCCAACCAAGGCACCGTCATTCCTCCACCACAGTCCACTGGGCCCCTCCCTAGTTTGCTCTTCCCCTCCCACTCCCCTTCTGGTCGTCTCAATTCTGCAGTCAGATTTCTAGGGTGAAAAAGCTTATTTAATATGAACCTGGGATGAATAACTCTTTCAGTTTGATCTGTAAAATCTGACATTAAGTGTACTTTCAGTGCTATTTATTGATAATACTCTTAAAAATCCAAATGTACAAAAATTTTTCTCATGAAGGATAATGTATTTTCTTCCTAAATTGAAAGAATTGATTCCTCAGTTGGAAGTCAGTGACATTTGGACTAGTTTCTTAACAGATTCTAGGATTAAATCTAACAAGGAGATTTATTTCTCTATGGATACAGCAAATAAGAATGTTAGTATCTCAATTTTCAGTTTTATGGCCCTACTAGGCAATTACTAATGGGTTAAGAAAACAGCAAGCTTAAAGCAACTGTTCAGTTGTTACCAGAACTTTTCCATAAAGATACCAAGTGGATTCAAAGGTGCTTGAGAGTTGGGAAAATAAGCTGAAGGGCTAAAGGGGACAAGATGATATAAGCAAAGTCAACCTTTCTCAAATAGAAAGAGCGTTGAATGACTGAAAGATAAAAAGGAATCAAAACTAAGAAGAAAGGGACAGACAGAAGAGATTTCCAATTACATTATTAGAGGTGAATTGATATAGTCACATGGGGAGCTTAAATGGGATCTGTTGGTTTTAAAGCAGTAAGAGTGTCTACATGTACCACAATCTTAATCAGCTTTTAAATTTTCATCAGTTATAATTTCCCTTTCACATGGGAAAATCTTACATTATTCATCAAGAAACTATCTCACATATGGGAAATCTTTTTGAAATAAAAACAACTAAGGGTATTTAAAACATATCCATTACTAATGTACTTTAAGCATACTGAAGACTGAGAAAAGGTGCGAGAGTGAGATGTTTGATCTGTGAAGTCTGTACCCCACTTTGTTGGTAATGATGCTGAGATTCGGGCCATGGAGGAAATTCTGGAGCCTAGACTGTGGGAGAATAGCTTCCCGGCCTCCCACAGGAGAGTTGCCTGGGGTGTTTTGTGGGGATGAGAAGCCTGACCTTTGGTGTGTTCCTTCTGATACCAGGAGGTTCTCTTCTGGTATCTCCCTACGGGTTCTCATTTTGGGAGCAGCATAAAAGAGCTATCATGTTCTCAGAGAGAAAAGGAAACAAAAGTTGGTCCCTGAACAGGAGGTGATTGTGGCAGCCACAGCAGAATCATTAGCAGCCAATTTCTGAAGCTTTAGTTGCTGCATTCAAAAAGCTGTAACAGCCTCTGAGAGGAAAACAAATCTCCCATGGGAGTCAAATTTAAAACAGACAAACGCGCGCGCGCGCGCACACACACACACACATCACTAGAGTAGATTGATTTTTTTTAAAATGAAATACAGAAGGCTTCCACTTCTAGCTAAGAAGGAATAACAAGGATCTGCTTTGTCCTCCTGCCTGAAACACAATAATAAAAGGAAAAAAAATAAATAAAACTGGACACCAGGCAACAAAAGAAATGGTAAGAGTGAAGATACATGTGAGGAGAACCACATGACTGAGCCAACTTATGACGTCAGAGGGTCTCCAGGCCAGGGTGCCTCTGGGGGGTGGAAATCCAGTTAGAATCCAGTGGACTCGGTAATGTGAGGGGAAACTGAGACTTGGGGAGACTGCCGTGGTGGCTCATGCCCCAGGGCACATCTCCTTGAGTCTTCAGCTGAGTGCTGTTCTCAAGAGGAAAATACCTAAGTGAGGAAACTATCCAATACCGGTGAAAGAAGAGCTAAAAGAATAAGGGGCGGAAGTGTCCGGTATACTCAAAAAGCTGGGAATAGGGCCTGTTCCTACTGGTCAGACAGGATATCTTTTTTTTTTTCCCATATAACATTTATTAGAAAGTGCACAAAAATGAGTATATATGTGTTCATAAAAAAATATTGGGGAAGAATATGCACTAAACTCATAGCTGTAGTGATTTCTGGGGTGGGGAAGAAATGAATGAAATGAGGGTTAGTGAGTAAAAGGGATCTTAGACTTATCTGTAATGTTTTAATTCTTCTCAATATCCTTTTTACTTTGAAATAGGAAGTTGCAAAAAGTCCGTAAGTCCTGTGAACCTTTCCTTCAACTTCCTCCAGTGGTGATGTCTTAAATAGCTGTAGTGCAGTATCAAAACCAGGAATTTGACATTGGCACGTTACTGTTATGCCCCAGACTTTATTCAGTATTCACCACTTTATAATGTGCATCTGTGTGTGTGGGGGGGGGGTTTGAGGGGGAGTTCTGTGCAATTATCCTGTGAATAGTTTTGTGTAATCTGTACTGAAGAAAGGAACCAGAGCTGCCCATGAGCGTACAGGACCTCCTTTCCAGTACCCTTTGTATTCTCATTCACCCGTACTGGGCCCTTCCTTCTTTCCCCAACCCCCCAGTACCAGGGCAGGACCCTGGGTCACTCACCATTGTCTCCCCCTGTGCTCCCACCCTCTTAGATATATTTGTGAAGATTATGTGCAATTTAGAAGACATGAAGGGTTCTATCATTCCAGCAGAGATATTTGAGGGAAGGAGTAGGTACTAGTAATGGTACTGATTTTTGGCATGTGTCACACCTAGAGTTACAGCTGGACCTAGAAGACGTAAGAAGTGGCTTAATTTTATTCTTCTTTCCAAATACCCAGATTTAGATGGTTATGATAGTCTTAAAAATCCTATCCTATTTTCTGCTTTTCTCTTTATTCATTTGTCCTGTGGATTATATTTATCTTTATTTTGTGCATACTTTTCTAATCCCTGCAGTCAGCACCTTAGTTATTTTTCACTATATTCAAACTTTTATTTAGGCATATAAATTACCCTCTGAATATCACGTGTTAAAATTCAGTAGCTTTAGATATATGGTGTTTTGGTTGTTTGTTTGAAATAATTTTTCATTTTCATTTTTGATGTTAATGAATCATTTGGAACTGTGTTACCACATAGGCAGACATTTTTATTTTGGCTACCATTGGGTATTGATTTCTTCATGATATTTATTGCTCTGGACTGTTGAGTTTTTTGTAGTTTATTATTTAATCTTGTGAAAATCAATATCCAGATATATTTGAGAAGAATATGTGCAGTTTATTACAGTTCTGTAACTGTGTCTATAGCCAACTCCAGTGATGCTGTAATTCAATTTTTCAAGCTTTCTTGCTTTTTATGACCCTGATTTAATGATTTCTGATAGTTGTGTTCATGTCTCCCACAATTGCTGGCAATTTACTAAACTGTCCATGCAATTTTATGAGTTGCTACTTTATACATTTTAACATGATTTTTTTTCAGTAAATAAAGGCATATGACTGTCTTTTTAGATAATGTTTCATTTGTTAGTATAAAATGATACACCTAGTCTTGATGGCTGTTTCTTGTTTAATATGTATATAATTAGTATTTTTCCACTTTTACTGTTTTGGTGTATATTTTTCTATTCCTTTATATTCAACATACCAATGTTGTTTTTCTGTTTTGTTTTAAATCCATTGTAAGTATTTAAATAGAGATTTTTGAAATTTTCACATGTGCTGTGATTTTCATTTAATCTTTCCAAATTCTGGTATTTTTTTCTGTAAATAGCATGGTTTCTATATTTTCTTTCATTTTTTTTACTCTGTTGGATTATTGAATGTTTAATCTGTTTTCAAATTTATAGCTTTTTGTTGTATGCTAATTTTATAATCTAATTTTTCTGTAAATTTGTCTTCTATTTTCAAATATTTAACTAACAATTTTCTATCCTATAATTATAACTCTCCAGCAAAGAAGACAGAAACTTGGCATGCTTTCATTATTGTCCACTCTTTTATCTTGCCCTGAAATTCTAATGCTGCCACTATTTGGAATTTTAGCCCCAGATTTTTATAAGCATGACCTTTTATAATTTTAATGCCAGGATTTTTTTTTCTTATTGCACACTATTCCTCTTCTCTAGTTTTCTTTTTTTTCTGGAACACCCCTTTTATTAGCTTTTTCAGAATTGTGTTCATGTGTGGTAATGTTTAATTTTTGTATGAAAATGTTTTCTTTCTCTCCATAATGACAGTAAATTTTTATGGTCAAAGTTTTTCTCTTCTGATCTTAAGCTTTCTTGCACATACTTTTTATTGGTAATGATTCTAATTAGAAGCTTGATACCAAATTGTTTTCCATTACAAGTAATCTGACTTTTCTGTATATCCTTGCTCTGAAATCGTAATTTTATGTGCCTAGGAATGGTTTTAAAATTCTGTTTTAGCTGTAATTTTTCAATCTAGGAAATAGTGAATATTTTCAGCTTGTAGAAATTCCTCAACATTATATTTCCTCTCTCAATGCTTTCTGTATTGATTTTGGAAGTCTTATTATGTGAACACTGAAATTCCTGGATTCAACTCCGTTTAGCATTATTTGATATGTTTTACTATGTTATCACATAGTCTATATTTTTGAGTGTCCCAGCACCACATAGTTACTAAAAGCAGGCTTGGTCAGAGGCACTAACTTACCAGTGTCACTTTCCAGTTTAAATTTGATATTTAATAATGGAAGTCTAGTTCTCTCTCTCTCTCTCACTCATGTCATCATATGTTACTGCATATTCTTCAAAATCTTTGCATAGGGGTGAAGTCATTTGACTAACAATGAACAATACATTGATTTACATTTCTAGGCCTGTGCTCTTAGTTTTCTCTTACCATTGTACGTTCTCATCTCTTGATTTAGCAGCCGGCCAGATGCACAGCCACTAAAGGGTTGGCGATGGATCCCTGTGTCACTACTTGGACAAGCATCTCCTAAGAGGAACGTCTACATTGGACTCGGCACAAGAGAGCAATAAACATTGACAAGGTAAGTGAGTGAGATCTTGGAATTACTTCCCCAAGCAGTACGTGTGCTTTACCATTTTAATGTGGAAATTATACGATAGCAGCTAGTATTATGCTGACATTTTATAATACTAGATAAAATCGAAAATCTAGCAGTCTTATTTGCATCTTGTTTTTTCTCACCTCTTGGTTTCAGCTTTCACTGTCATGTCAAGAATAGTAAAGAGTTTGCTTACTTGCCTGTGCCTTTACTGTAATTATCATCATATTATGCAGCACCCAACACAATTTATTGCTAATTGTGTTTTCAATAGCTGCTTTAAAAATAAGTTTATTTTCTATCTTAGGAATAGATTCCTATGCTTATGTGAAATCAATATTTCAAATAACTTCTCCATTTGAAAACTGGAGGTTTTGCCATGTTGAACATTTCACATGCTTTTTAAAGGCTAGTTTACAACCTACTTCATTTGATTACCTCTTGCCTCTTGAATTGTCCATGGTATGAAATCTTAGTGACTCATAACTGAGTGAGTTAAAGGTGACAAAGCATAAACATGTTCACTGTTTACCGAAACTATGTTTAGTTTGAGTTGCATTTAATACGTTATAAAGTATAAAAAGAGTGAAATGCATGACAAAAACACACTAAGCACAATGATGGATACCAAGAAAATGCTAATAAAGGACATCATGGTAATAGATGATGGTGACCTGTTAGACTGGGCAGACATAAATAAGCTAGGGTAATGTGGTAAGTGCTAAGTGTTAGTTACCAGTAAGCTTCATGTCTCACTTAAAACACACGTCCCGAGTAGTACCAAGAGGAGCCCCGCACTGCATAGTTACTAAGAGCCCAGGCTTGGCTAGAGACACCAAGTTGTCACGACTCCATCTCAACATGGGGTTACCACAGCACAGAGAGCGCGCTGGGAGGCTGGGTAGTGCCTTTTCACTCTTCCTCTCACTGAGTAACTCACATCACTTCTGTTTACATTTCATTCTGTGGAGCTATTGCTGTGGTCATGGCCAACTCAGGATGACTATGAAGTCAGCCTTCCATGAGCCATAGATGCAGAGGAGAACCAGTTATGGGGGCGCACTAATATGCCCACTGTGGCTAATATTTATTGATCTTTATTGTTGAACACACAAAACTATCTTAAGTGGAAGCTACTTTTAGGACTGCAATTTTACAAATGAGGGAGCCTGAGTCATGAAGATGTGAAATGACTCACCCAAAGTTTGAGTTAGTAAGTGGAAAATCTGGAAAAGAAAATCATGTTTTTACTGATGCAGAACTATGCTCTTAGTACATTATGCTACCTGTGAACAATCAATATGTATCCATTATGTCAATACTCTCCTGACTGATTTTCAGTATCCCCTATTAATATTTAAGGAGGTTGAAGTGATACTCCCTGTGGATACCTCTTTCCATCCCCCATGGTTGAGTCAGGGACCGGAAGCCTCCCTATCCTTAAATTGACTATGAGGCTAATCTTTTGTCTTGTCTTGGTGGTGCAAGGCAACACACCACCAATAGGGCCAGCTGTGTGTCAGCTCTGCCCACCTAAGAATCACTCTATGTTTTATTTGTAGGGCCAAACCTCTTGCGTCTACTGTAAGTATAACACAGTACAACAGGAAGAACTGTTCAAGCTGGACTTAATTTCAGGTCCCAGCACTTATTAATTATGTAACCTTGGAAAAGTTCTTCACTTCTCAGAGATTCTGTGTTTTCACCTGTGAAGTAAAAGTAATAATACGTATTGTTGAAACTGACATTTGCTAGACACTTATGTTGTTGCCATTGTGCTGTTTAGTGTGAATTACCTGTTTTTAATTGCGGTATCATTGATTTACAATTGTGTATATGATTTAGAGGTTCAGGTTCAGACCTTTTCAGATGTCTGTCACCACACCATACCCACCACCAATGCACCCATGGTCCTCCACCACAGTGTGAATTCTCTAATTCCCTCATGTCTCCTGAAGTAAGTATTATTCTGCTTATACATTAATAAATCATCTGTCCATAATTAAGCATTTAATATCTGAAGAGTCAAACCTCGAGCTCACTACCTCCAGAATCAGTCATTGTGTCTACAATGCATTTATTTTTATTAACATGAACATTTTATGTGTATGTTCATTTATTTCCTCCTATCTACCCAAGTAATTTGGTTTTTACTTCTGAAACTATACTCAAGTCCTAAACTTAAAACCCAACCTACTGTCCCAACTCTTGCCTCGTTCCCATGGATAACTTGATTTGCTGGATCTCTCTCTGACTTATAAAGGCTTTCTGGCTCTTTCTCCATTGGTTGAATGTCAGCATATTTCCCATCTTGACTATTCCCGTTCTTCATCTTTACTTGCAGTCTGTTATAGTCCTGTTTTCCTTCAGTGGTCTCTTCTGTTAATAAGCCTATGCATTTAAATAAGTATTTACTAAGTGCAACCTCTAAGAAAGATACTGGTGACCCCAGGTATATATCTTGCTCTCAGTGAGTTTGCACACCAGTAGAAGGTAAGTTGCATGGAGAAGTAGCTAGCCTACAGCGTAGAAAGGAAGAACATGATGCCTTTGAGGCATGAAAATTTGTAGCAGGGTTCAAAAGAAGGAGACTGGGAGACTAAGAGTCAGCTGGTATCTTTAAGTGCCTGAGGGATACCAGATACTGCTGGTGTCTTATTTTAATTTCTTGCAACCCTGAAGAAGGTGTTGTTACACTTATTTTTCCAGTTAAGGAAACAGTGGCAGAAATTATGACATCAGGACCTCCCTGGTGGCACAGTGGGTTAAGCAACGCACTATGAAGCAAACTGCAGCCACTGCTGCAGGAGTTCGATCCCTGCTGCTGGCCAGGGAGGGGACCCGCATGGCGAGGCAGACCTCTCCTGCTGTGCCCGCTGCTCTCCTCAGCAGTGTACTTCCTTTGATCTGCCTGTTCTGCTCCCTGCTTTGTCTCTGGTGAATCCTCTCATCCTCTACCCCTCTGGCCTGTACCCCAGTGCTTGTATGCATAATTAAATAAATCTTTTAAAAAAAGAAAGTATGACATCATTTGACTAGACCATTATATTTCTTGAACATAGTGAGCAGCTGGAGCAAGCAGATCCCTTTTGTTCAGTGGACACATTTAATTCCAGACCTTAGTCCTCTTCCATTCTGCCATTTGCATAGCGGTATTCTAGGCTTTCCCAGGAATTCAGCTTCTCAACCTCTGTACCTCTTTGCTTCTCTTCCTCGATTGATTTCTACCTAAATATTTAATTTTCATCCTAAAATTTGAAAGTACAGTACTATCTTCTGTTTTCTTGTGATATTTCAAAGTCTTCCAGAAATTTCCAGGTAGAACAAAAGAGGAGTGAAAAGAATAAGAGAACTAAGTGAAGCTCTAAGAACTGTTGTTGATCTGAGATTACAATAGTGGGAAAATCAGAATTGTTTTGTCTGTAAGCAAAAAAATTCAGGATGAGAACAATAAGGTCTGCACATTTCAGATGTTAAATGTATTTAAAAATATTTAAATGTCTATCAGAAAAGAAAGTGTGTGTTAAGGCTCTTATTAAAATTGATAGATTTCTGTATTGGAAGAAACAGTGCCAAATTATTGCATTTAAAGATATATTTTAACAATTTTAAAATGGGAACAAACTGAGAGAATGAAAGATGATAAACTTAAGTTTACTCTCTCTAGTGATGTGTATCTGCTAGAATCTGAATCAGAAGTGCTTTCATTCGGATGCTTGTATGATAAAGATTTGTAAAACTGGGAACTTTGCCGTAGCTGTCGGAGATCACAGTTAAGTCAATTCAAATTATGTGATCATTGAAAGCACCTTAAAATGTCAGTAAACTCATTTCGTGAGCTGTTGGCTGTCTACTGGTGAAGACAGCAATAGCCTCCTAATCTTACGGTGTGTGCTTCTCAGTTCAGTTACCATGATGTGGTCAGGAACATCACTTGTACTTTGGGGATGACGTTTCTGAAATGTGAATTAGCATTCTCACTCAACACATGGTACCATTTCACTCCTGACTTCACTTTTAATAGTTGTTCTGCCTTTATTTATGCCACATATATCACAAACAGTCCAGATGAGTACATACTAGATTGTTCAATGTGGTTATCTGACCCAGGATTAAGGAGTAAGTTAGAGTTGTTTCCTTCAAGTTTTTACTTTATGTATTTTGTTTACAAATGGTGAACTTTTTAATATTTTTATTTTCTATGTTTACTAAGGCCGTATTAGTTTCCAGCATATGTACAGTTCGTAAATCATATATCATATACAGTGTCTAAATATGTTGTTGTTATACCACACATACCCCCAAAGCCCGAATAATCCTGTACCATGGTCCACTGGGCCTCATCCCTCTTCATTCTCCCCCCTAGCCGCCACTTCTTGTAGCCTCAATTGTGCAATCATATTGCTAATGTTTGTTTTAGTTTCATTTCATTTTATTTCACTCATGTATGTCATATATGAGTGAAATCATCTGGCATTGGTCTTTTGCCTTCTCACTTATGTCACTTAGCATAATCCCCTCAAACCTTATCCCNCCCCCCCCCCCCCCCGCCAATTTTTCACTTTCAGATTGTTTTGGCTATTTGGGGTTTGCAGTGATGATTTTTCTCAGAACTTACCCTTTTGCATTAAGCAAAACATGACTGTATTCTTCACATTGGAATACTAAACAACAGAAATGAAAAATCTACAAGTGTAGGAAGCAATGTGGATGAATACCACAAACATAATATTGGAAGGGGCCAGTTACAAAAGAGCCCATACTATCTGATGCCTTTTCTAAAATGCAAAATCAGGTAAAAGTGTGTCTATGCTGTTAGAAGGACAATGGTTAATGTGGCGCTGGAGTGAGTGGCAGAAGGAAATGGGATCCTTCAAGGATGTGTTTGAAGCTCTGTCTGTTAATTTGGGTCTTGGTTCTATGGTTGTATATTCAGTGAAGTTTTAGCACGATGTAAGCTTATAAGTTTGGTCTTTTAGACTTCATAACTCAGTAATACTTTTAGAAGGGTAGCATCTCTAGATGCTATCTTAAGAGTTTTGATGTCCTCAAACATGAAGGACTTCTTATTTGCAGGGATACAGAACAAATTTCAGATGTGAGTGCTAAAACAGACTGAGTTTGATGGTCTTTTACACATCATAGTGGCTAAATAAATGTATGTTGATGCAACTGTGTGATTTATTTTATTATAATGATTATTTGAAAATAAGATGTTAATACTTCATCATAAATAGTAACAATAAAAGTAGCTAAGACGAACCATATTGTATAAAACTTCTTAAAGGATCTCCCTTGGAGTGCTGAGTGGTGCACTGAGGGGAAAAGGAGTTAGAAAGGGGAAGGGAAAATAAATGGAGTATTCAATTCACGGAAATGAAAAATATTTTAAAAGGTTATACATGTAAATTAAATTGGAACAAAAGATATAAATTAGATATATAGGTGTATATAGGAAATATATAGGTGTATAATTCCTAAAAACATGGAAGGCTAAGGCTGTCTGTCATAGTATACATTCCATTTCAAAGGGCACGGAATACTTCCTGCTTTATTAGTAACTTCTGTTTTGCTTTAGCCTTCATTTTAAATAGTGTTCACTGAATTTATCAAGGCTAGTAATTTATCAGTATGATGATTCAGTGCCCTAATAGATTGGTAGCTTGATATATTTAATCACCAATATGTCTTTTATAGTGATTGAATAATTTATTTAGGAAAATATTTATTTTAGGAAATGGATGGTCATTGTTTTTTTAGGATGGAGAGAGATTTAAGTGCAATGATGATTTGTTTAATCAAATAGATCATTTTCTGAATAAGGCTTTATATAAAAGTGGCATACATATTGAAATTAAAGAAATTTTAAAGTCACAAATTTTGATAGAGCTTTTGATCACTACAGTATTAGTTGACTGTCAGATTTCAATTTAAGGATGAGTTCAAATCTACCAGATTTTTGTAGATTTACCAGATTAGATTCTGATTAAGGTCTCAAAATTGTGAAATGGTTTGTTGTTTTGGTATGTGTTAGTCAACAGCACTAGTGTATATTATATGAAGAATGTAATGCATATGGAAATATTAAGTTTCATTAGTCATAAAGCCCATTGTAAAGATTAATGTAAAAGTGTGTATTTTCTTATTTGACTTAAGTGTATGTTTTACTGAACATTCTCAATCATTGGCACCCCATGGAAATTACAAAAAAAAAAACACCTCCTGCCATCATGTTTTAGTGTTCAGATCTAATTTATATATTTTGTTTCAATTTAATTTACATGTATAACCTTTTAAAATATCTTTCATTTCCGTGAATTGAGTATTCCACTTATTTTCCCTTTCCCTTCTTTCTCACTCCTTTTCCTCTCAGTGATCTCTTCAGTAAGGATTTACATGCCCTTTTTAAATGCAGCCCCAGTGAAAAGTCTCAAGCCGGTTCTGTTTTATTAGAATGTCTTCTGCACTGACCCCAGGTGGCTCCGCAAGTCTTTGTTGAGGGAAGCTCTGGAGGGATGAGCTGGGTTTAAAAAGCCTCCTTGCATTTTAAAGACAGGAAGCACCAGCATCTGAAAAATACACCGGGGAAAGGAGACTAGATGAGGAATGCAGAGAAATAAAAGTTACAGAGGTTGAGGTTTGGGCTACTGAGGTTTTCAAATGCAATCCTGGAGGTAATGGCTTTCAGAGGATCTGGACATGTTAAAGAAAGGAATGAAGAAAAAGGAACCGTAACAATTCATGAGTGATTATTGTTTCTTGAAAACATACTGTAAATTTCTAAGGTTATGAAAAAGAATGGCTTTGAGTGATGTAAAAGTAAGTTCTCAAAGGCAAAGACCCTACCATTGTTAGCAATACAAACTGAGTTGGGTTTGGTAGAGATGCTGGTGTTTTTCAATACTCCAAGGATTGGAAACAATTTAATAGTGTGTGGGATAGCCTTATGCAGTCTTCCTCACCATCAGCGAATCTAGCACCCAGACTTCATGCACTTTTTTTAAAGACTTATTTATTTATGCATACAAGTTAGGAAGTAGAGAATAGCTAAATTAAGCATAGATTAGCTCCTTTGGTTCAATTTTATCATTACTTAAAATGCCTAGGTATTTGGAAACATTCCTTTAGAATTTACCCTTCTTTAGACCATCTTCCATCCTGACCACCAAGATTCATCCAGTGATTGGTCTTTCTTCTCAAAACCATTTGGGATTTTTGGTTATTTAGGACCAGCTCTTACAATGATACACATATGTCTTTTCTCTCTTCATCTCCAGATCCAGCACTTTTGTACACTTCCAGAGAAAACAGCACATTTTAAAGATCTCCTCTCGATATAAGAGTCATCACTTGGAAATTATTATGATAATGCCCATAGTGAAATTTAATCTTTTGTTTTAAACTTAGGGTCTTCTATGAACTTATGTTCTCCTTATTGAAAAATTATACTTGGCATTTCCAGGGAATCTGATATAATAGTAACTCACCATTCTATGAAATAGCTAGTCTTCCTGCAAGTTATTACAAAGAGTAGACATTCAGAACTAAAGGGACTAGCATTTGCTTTGACTTCTTGGCATTTTTAATCTTCTGTAATATTATATTTTCAACTTCATTTTATTTTAATTGAACAGATTTTGACACGCAATAAGATATTTAAGCAGTTCTTTTTGTTAAAATTGGAAGGTATAATACCCTGCTTAAGTATAATCTTCATGAAATTTTGCAAATGTGCATATTCTTAGACCAACTGTATACCAAATGTTTAATTAAATTTGATGCTGGATGATAAAACTATTAATAGAGTAGAAACTGTCATATCACACAATTAGGGCAAAAGTTCTTAGATAATTGAAAAAGTTGTTCAAAGGAGGAGTAATAAAACACATATAGAAACAATAATATTTAAAGCAGTTTTTACTTAAATGAGTAGATGTACATTTATTTGTCAGTCTTCTTTGAGTCGAATCCCCCCCATGAAATTTACCTTTGCTTTTCTTCATAAATGACAACCGTGAGAGACTGTGAATGACTTCCAGTCTCATCATGTGCAAGTGGAGTACAGGATCCTCCTGACAGGTTGTTGAAGATGTTTTGACTCCTGTGCCACGATCTTTTGGCTTTTTTTATTTTGGGGAGTCCTCAACTAATTGTCTTTTATATTTTGTACAGCGCTCTTGTAACCAGTAGAGAAATGGGTTGCCCCAGATTTATACTGCTATAGTGAAACCAGAGCTTTGCTATTGTTTTATTTTTAACTTTTAATATAAATTCAAAGATGAAAGGTAAAAGAATAGTGTAGACCTCTATAAGTCCTTCATCAGATTCACCAATTGTTCACATACTATTTTGCCCCTTTTACTTTATCATTTCCTCTATAAGAGTGTGTATGCATGTGTGTCTGTGTGCAATTCCTGAAATTGGTTCAAATGCTGTCTGCCAGAATTCATCAAGCAAAACAACTATAGATTTCTTTGTAATTCATAAGCAATTTGTAGAGTGACTTCTTGAGACTATAAAAATATCCTCTCATCAAATTCTCATCCAATATTTTTGTCTTCTGTCGATGACACTCTATTCCTTTCCGATCTTTCGGACGGCATTCTATGAGAGTGCTATTTGCCTTCTCCACACATGTATTTAGTCAGTTATATTAAATTGGAAACATGAATTCTTATTTTATTCAGTGAGTTACAATCTCCTATTCTTACTATTTGTGTGATACTCCAATTTTCCCAGAGTTGGCCTGGATGAGCCCTTTCTAGCTGGTTCTTTGTACTCAGATAATGTTCTCGGGGCTCTTTGAGCTCTTCCTTGTTTCCTGGCACAACCTCAGTGCTGTAGTCAGTCATGTTTCAAGGAGTCATATTTTCTTCTAGTGGAGAATGATACTTGGAAAGCAAGATCCAGGTTCTGGATACATCCTGTTGCTGGGGATGTCTTTTTCGAGAACTGAACTAGGACAAATACATACACATGTGTATACAGAATTTATAAATTATGTATCTGAACTCAATTCCTAGATGAAAGGGTTTTTCTAGTCTTCTCTTTCATTTCTATAATTCTTCTCCAGCAATGGAAAAACTTCTGTTATCTTTAGGAGACTTACTTGTTCACCCCTAGATACAAAATCAACCTCAGAATTGCTATCTGATGTAATTACAAAAAGAAAACCTTACTCGTGGCCATATTTGTTTATAGTTCTTTTTTGAGGTAGAATTTACATAGTGAAACCCTCAGTTTGGAAGAGTACAATATGATCAATTTTGATGAATGTATATAATTTCATAATGATTACCCTTTTGAGTGACAGGACATTCCCATGTCCCAGAAAGTTTCTTCAGACCCACGTAGAGCCAGCCCATACCCATCATTGGGAGGAGCTTCCTGGATTCTGTCACCATACATTAAGTTTACTTTAAGTTCCTTAATGTCAGAGAACTGGAATCATTTAGCATCCACTCCATAGTTTTTCTGATTTATTAAGTGTACTGTTCTTGAGATTCTTTATTATTATTATTTGTGTATCACTAGTTCATTGTTTATAGTTCTGCTTCACAGACAGATCATAACTTATTTTCCTAGTGAACACCCTGAGTCATAATAGGAGTTGGCTTAACCTCATAAGACCTTCATAAACTATTTTGCAATGTGGTGGTACCATTTTGCGCTTACATTAGCAGTCTGAGAATTCCAGTTGATCCACGTGCCTTCCAGTATTTGGAGTTGTAAGGTTTTCTTTTAGACAGTGTAGTTGTTTGTGAAATGGTATCACATTTTGTTTTTGATTTCCCTGAAGAAAAATACTAAGTGCTTTGACCAACAGGTACTTTGCTTACAATTTCTAAATAATGGGTGCTTTTCTAGATACTTTTTAATGATTTTCAGTTTTATTCCATTGTGATGAGAGCACATACTACATAAGGTTTTAGTTTTTTGAAAGTTCGATCTGTCTTGATCAATGTGTTTCACATGCTCTTGAATGAACGTGTGTGTGTGTGTGTTTTACAGTTTGGGGACATACTGTCCTCTGTGTAACAATTAAGTTGGATGATTCTGTTATACAAATATTCTTTTTTTTTTTTAAAGATTTATTTATTTATGCATACAAGCACTGGGGCACAGGCCAGAGGTGTAGGGGGGGGTGAGAGGATTCACCACAGAGAGCGGGGAGCAGAACAGGCAGATCAACAGAAGTACACTGCTGAGGGGAGCAGCGGGCACAGCAGGAGAGTTCTGCCACGCCATGTGGGTCCCCCCCCTGGCCGGCAGCAGGGATCAAACTCGTGCTTCAGTGGCTGCGATTTGCTTCGTAGTGCGTTGCTTAACCCACTACGCCACCAGGGGAGGCCCAATTCTGTTATACAAATATTCTATATGTTCATTTCTTTTAGTCTAAATGTTCAATCAATTACTGAGCAATGGGTGTTAAATTCTCCAACTATTATTTATAATAGATTTATTTATTATTTATATCAGATTTGTCTTTCAGTTCTGACTTCTTAGTTTTGACTTCCGTTGTGTCAGTTTTGCTTCATGTATTTTGATGCTGCATTGCTAGATACATACACATGAGATTGTTATGTCTTCTTGATGAGCAAACCACTTTATTGTTATGAAATATTCCTATTTATCTCCACTTATACACATTGTCTGGAAATCTACATGGTCTCACAGTAATACAGCCAGCCCAGGTTTCAGCATGTTTTCATGGTATATCATTTTTCATTGATACTTTTTCTCTGTTTCCTGCCTTCTTAGGGCAGGTGGCTTATTTTTGAAGATTCCATTTGCTACCAGTATCAACATTTTAGCTAATCTCTTGCTATTTTAATGGCTGATAGAGAGATTACAATATGTTATCAGATTCAAAGTCTATTATAGTTAAGAAAATAAAATACATGGCACTAAAAAGTGGTCCAATTATATTTGCCCAGATGCTCTTCATTTCATCTTTTTTTGGTAAGGATTATTTTATTACTTTGACATTCTAAAGTGAATTTTTTCAATTAGTACCTATTTCTTTAATTTTAAAAAGTTTATAATCATATTTTAGCAACTTATTTTTATAAGGTATACTACATTTTTTCACTATGTAACTTGGTTTTTTGTTTGATTCTTTATAAAAAATTTTTTCCTCGCCATCAAACCATTGATGCCCATGCATTATTTCCCTTTTGCATAGAGAAATGCGACTGATTTTTGTATATTGCTTTCGTATCCTGCCACTTTACTATAATCATTTATTTCTAGAAGCTTTTTCGTAGAATCCTTGGGTTTCTTTAGTATATTAGCATGCCATCTGAAAATTATGAAAGTTTCACTTCTTATTCAATTGGGATTCCTTTTATGTCATTTTCTTGCCTAATTGCTGCAGCTGAGACTTCCAAAATTATCTTCAATAACGGTGGAAATAGTGGACATCCCCGTCTTGGCCTGACCTTAGTGTAGTGGGAATGCTTTCAACTTTTCACTATTGAGAATATCGGCTGTGGGATCATCATATATGGCTTTATTATAATATATATTTTATTACATGTATCATTATGTATTATATATCATATATAATCCATTTTGGGGGAGAGTTTTTATCGTATATGGATACTGGAACTTGTTGAATGCTTTTTCAGTATTTATTGAGTGGTCATGTGATTTTTTTTTTTTTTTGTCTTCTTTGTTGTCAGTCTGATGTGGGTTTACTCTGGGAAAGGTTTCACCAGAGCTCCCTGTTCATCCGCCCCAGGCAAGTTTCTCCACAAGGCAGAGACCTTAGTTATGTTTAAAAGAGCAGGTTTATTAGGAAAGGCACAAAAGAATAAAGGACACTTGCATAGACACAAGCTGGCAGGAAGGGCTGTCCTGAAAGGGATAGGCTTGCTGAGAGAGGCCTGCATGGTTGCAGGCGGGCGGCCTTGAGGAGACCTGCCTCTGCTGAGGGGGGGTCCGTGAAGAGAAGCCCTGGCATGGTGCAGGTCACGGGGAGGCAGGAAGGCTGCTGCCCTGCAGAGGAGACAGTTGGTGAAGAGAAGCACCTGCATAGGCACAGATGGGCGGAAGGACGGCTGCCCTGAGCCAGGGCAGAGACTGCACTCACAGAGACCTCTTCTCTTTGGGAGGGGCTCACTTCTTCACTGCTTCTTTAAACTGTGTAGAATTTCAAAAAGGACTGGAGATTCTACAGTGGCTCTGGAAATAATGAGTTTAATCTCCAAATCTTTACCTTTGGTCTAAGCTCCAGACACTCCCTACAGCAGTCAGTCAGCCTGCTTGGATCTCTTGCTTTGTGATTTAGGCATTGGCGCCCAAGGATCTTTGTTTCAATAGTTGAGTTAGTGGCTGTTAATCCCTTCTACCCCCACCTGCTTGTATGAGCCAGGTTTCTGGTCTTAAGGCTGCTCTTCCTTTCCAGTTTCTCCATTCTTATCCTCCATCTATGTGTCCAGACATGTTTTTCTTTGCTTTGGGTTTTCTGGGCCTCTTGGGTTGATAAGTGAGTATTTCTCACTGAATCTGTAAAAATTTGTCTTTTCTCAGTTTTTTTTTTCCTCCTATATTCTCTCGATTATTTCCTAAAACACATATATCTTAGGCCACTTAATATCATACCACAGGTCACTGAATTTGTATTTTAATTGTCAACAAATTTTCCTATTCTCTTGACTAATCAAGAGGTTATACTTGCTGTGGATATAACTTAAAGTTCATGGAAACCTTTTTCCAACTCCCTATTAAGCCTCCCCACTGAATTTTTCACTTCAGCTGTTGTTAATTTCATTTCTAGACATTATATTTGGTCCTTTTATTAAAAAAGAAACCTTTCATTTTTCTCCTGACATTTCATATTCGTTTGCTCACTATAACCCCAGTTTTCAAGTATTTGAACATGTTTCTACTAGGTCATCTTTGCTCGCTAATTCATAGCAGTCAGTTCAGGATGGAGTTCTAGTTACTGACTGTTTTCCCGAACATCAGTCACCTTTCATTTTTCATGTTAATAAACCTTTTGCTTCTTTAGTGGACACCTTGAGGTATGTGTCATTCGAGACCCTGGGTTCTATTTTGTTCCTTTGAACAGTGTTGATTTCGTTGTAGCAAGAAGCTACCTGTGTTAACCTTACAGGTTTACACTCACGTGCAGCAGTTGAAATCTGTTAATTAATTTAGCTTTATATTGTTCTTGGAGCCTTTCTTGCACATAAGCCTAGTCTGGAGGTCAGGAAAATACTTGAATAAGTGTATGTGCAGATTTGGAAGCTCATCTCTCTTGGATCTATTTTTTTCTGGAAATTCCCTACTCAGTGACAAGCCAATCACTCAGGAAGCCTAAAACTTGATCTTTTGACTCCTTGTGAAGCTTGAAAAGTGCCCTCAGGTGAATAGGTGGTTAATTTCTCACAAGTCTTTATCTCAAGATTTAAATTACCTTCTATTTCTACCTGCTTTTATATGTCTTTTCCTCAATTGTCTTAAAAAGGAAATACTTGCAATGCCAGTAAAAAAAATACAATGGAAATAGTAATATTATAGTCTATTAACATATACACCAATCAAATGAAGTTGGTTAGGAAGTTCCCAGGACACTGAAAATGATATTTGAACCTATTAAATGGGAAGTGTGAATTGTCTGTGGCAAGAAATCAGAGGCTAGCATTACAGGTGAAATTTTAAGTTAGGGAAGAAAAAAAAATCTGTCACTCTATTTATCTTTAATGATAGAAATTACTATGTCCATGAAATTACTACCCACAAATGTGCTCTGCAGTGCTAAATGGATTTACATTTTAATACATTCCAGTTGTGCTGATTTAACTATTAAATTAACGAAACAGACATAGGTAATTTTCATCATTCTTTTGAATTCTTTCTACTGAATATAAATTGTACACAACATCTCAAAATTATCTGTGCTGTTTGCTGTGACTTGACAAAGACATAACAAATTACATTTCTTCAGTCCAGTCACTGACATCTAATTCAAAGGGATTTGTGAAAAAGCATACATCAAGAACAGGGAAAGCTGAGGATTCCTGGTTCTTACTGTGAGTTTTGGAAATATATTTCGTTCCTTTAATTGACATGGATGAAGGGAAAAACATTAAGATTTATCAGTTACTTACTGCATGTCAGAGAGACATTCAAAAACTAACTGTGGTATTTAACCTCCCTGTAGTTGCTTTACTATTTTTCTAATTAGATTCAATGCCAAATTGTGACTAGGAGTGCTTAAAAAAATTGGCAAGAAACAATTTGTGCCTCATATGTATCTGTATTAAATCAAATAATCATTTACCAAACACAGTTATTGGAAATATTTACCCTTGTAAATACTCTGTATTAGTCAGCAGATGGCATGCATTGTACATTAACTATTCTACCCTGTTATCACACATACTTTAGAACAGAAAGCATCTGGTTTTCTGAAAAAGGCACATTATCCCCTCATTTGCAGTTTACTGTTAATTTGTGAACTATTTAGTGTTAGTCAAAGAAGGTTATATTTCATCTTCATTTAGTTTGTACAGAAAATTCAGTCAAGTATAAGATGTAGTAAAAATATATTTAGTGATTCCTTATCGAGCTTTAGCATGTACAAAAAAACAGTCCTGAATAATTGTTTCTCTGCTTTGGCCAGAGGCTTGCACAGGAGGACAGAAACATTTTGGATGCAGTTTCTGCATGCCTTCCACCAGTTTCAGGAATATAAAACCATTTCCTGTTGTGTTTGGATGGCTGCATGAGTCCAAAATCTAAAAAACTAATAAATCAACAAGGGCCGCAATTTACTTCTGAGCCCTCTATTTAAGTTAGCACTGGAATAGCCTAATTGGGACATCCCTTTATACAAAAAAAACAAAAACAAAAACAAAAAAAACAACAACAACCATTCAGCGTGTCCACAGGCTGTCCTTTGTGTGGTTTCAAAGGAGAATTTGGCCGGGGATGCTCTAACCTAAGGCAGCCTAGCAGGTTTCTTGTCAAACTGATAGCCATCTGTCAGCCCGGCCAGATGCCTACTCCCAGGGTACTGGAGTTGTGTCCCTTAAAGTTCTCTTCAGGGAGCTAAGTTACATGATATAGACGAGAGTAGGAGAAACTCCCACTGTGCGCACCTCACTATTCAAAATGGAGACGTTAGCTGCTTGCCTTTATTTATAGCAGATATTGCTATATATTACGGAATGACTCTCTTAGGCTGAGGCTGGTGCCCTTTTAACCATAAACTTGATGGAAGGCTGATCCATGTTTGAGGGAAGCAGAATATAACTATGTAGATTTCTTTTATGATATTAAGGTCCCTTATTCCTAAACATAGGGATAGTTAAATAGCTATTGAAATGCAAAACAAAACAAAACAAAACCACTAGTTTTCCAATCTTTTAAAAAATATTTTTGCGGTAACATTGTAAGCAAATTCAAATCTATTTCCCAGAGGAAATGGGAAATATGTATGTATATCTGTGTATCTAGTTCATTGTATATATTACCATTTTGATGTACGTTTCATTTGAAGGAATGTTTCTGTTTTCAAAGAAGAGTAAAATATCTCAAACGAAAAACAGTACTTTGGTGCTGAAGGACAATGGTTTTTGGTTTATTCTGTGTCTGTGTTTAGAGTTATAGGAGATCAAGGACATAAATGAAAATGTTACTTATTCAACTTGTGTGATGTTTTCAAAAAAAACCTTTAAAAATGGAAAATGACGGGTCAAGAAGAAAAAGCTTCTGGAGTTCACTGTGTAGTAGGAGCTGGGGGCATGCGGAGGATCCAGTGGGAGCCTCCATTCAGGGGCTTCCTTCCAAGGGCGCCCAAGGCAGCACAGGGTGGTGGTTAACTGCGGGAGAACTGCATTCTGCCATCCCTTCCTTCCGCACTCTGGGCTGCTGCTCGGGGCATTTTGTTGGATTAGAAACCTGCCTTTATCTCTTCAGAAAAACTGGGGGATACTACTGGGGGCGAGGCAATCTGTCTGAATCGGTTAAGTCTGTGGCTGTTCTGTATCCCTAAGCAGAGATGGTTTGTAAAATGAGCCTTCTACTGGAGAGCTATGCCCTGGTCTTCCTTTCTCAATCGGCGTGCAGTCCAGATTTCCCTGGGCCTACAGCAGCACCGAGTCAATGGCTGGGGAGGACATTAGGGCCCTATATTCAAGGAAGCTGTCCCATCCAACTGTCCTGAGGTTATTGGCTGCTTCAAGAAAACGTGTTTTCATTGGCAAGTAAAGTGACAGAATAAAAGAAAAAAAGTTGGCAGTTCCCTCTACCAGGGACCAGAAATGGTTACTGTGAGTGCTTTGCATTTGCTTCACTGTGATGACAAGAGGGATAAAAATCAAATTGTCACTCCTGCCGGGTGGGTGTAGGTGACCTGCGGCCACAGGCGGGTCATTATACCTGTAGGTGCCAGATACTCCAGGACTTGGCATCGGGTCTGCGTTATGCTCAGAAGCCCGCTGGCTGGGCATTAGGGAGAACCAGAGAGACTTCAGCTAATTGGGAGATGAAATATGGCCTGTAAAAGATGCGTAAGAAAACAGTGTCTCTTTGTCTAACTAACTATAATCATTTTGATGAAGAGAGTAGACAAATACCAAATGCATGATCTCACTCTTCACCCACACCCTGTCACCTATCCCAGCCTGCCTCAGAGCCCCTCCCCCCCCCCCCCCCCCCCCNGAGCCCATCCCCCCCCCCCCCCCCCAGCCAATGCACTCGGCAGCATGGAATCATGCCACTCTGTCACCGGTCTCGTTCTCAATGAAATTCAGGTGTCTAAATAGAAAGGAGTGATGGCAGATTTTTCTCCTCTTGCAGCAGAAAGTCAAGGAAATGCTTTCAGAAAGATGAAAACTCCACTTTTGTGTCATCACAAATCATCTGTATAACACTTGGTGCACAAATATCGAACCTTTTTGTGTCAGCTGTTTATTGCTTGGGTTAGGACAGGAATACATTTTCTGTGTCAATACTTGATTAGGTGAAAAATTCCCTGCAAGTAGAAGCTGAGTTGCTTGTGAAGGAATGGGTTGTACTAAAGACACAACACAAGATTTTGTGAGACCATTCATGTTGTTTGAGAACAATCAGTATTTTAGCACAAACGGTATGAACAGACTTGATGTTGATATGTAACGTTTGCCTAAAGCTTCGCGTGTTTTAAGTAATTTTTCAGATATGACTGTGACATAGGTGGATCGAGAAATATCTTAACAGATAGAAAGACAAGTGTTACTATAAAATGAGTGTGTTTATTAATGGCACGTTTATGTGCTGTGCGTTTTTATATTTTACAAGAAAGTTTTCCCTACTGTCAAAACCATGCAGGTTACTCTAGTTTTACAGATGACCCAATTAACCTGGAGGCAGACTCTGATTTAAACCTGGAGATTCCAGTTTCAAAATGAGATGCTATCTTTAGTATCAGAACCAGCTACCATTCGTCCCAGTTAAGTCACCGTTTAACATGCATCCTTTGCTAGTATTCCAATTCTGAGTTATGTATACATGCTTTAAAATTTGAGATGAGTGTGCAGTTTTGATTGAGTTTACCATCTCTGTGATCAACATCATTGCTTAATTGACTGCCGTGGCTGGTGAATACTCTACCGGCACATCTGCTGGGATCTTGCGCTGGAATGTACTAATTTTTAACTGCCTGGGAAAAATAGATTGTTTGCTTTACTGTTGAACTTAAGGTCATGGAGTGAGCTTTTTTCACACATAAATAAAATGGCTGTACTGTGTTCTGCATTTGGTCTTAAGAAGGATGGCATCTTGACAAGGGAATTAGTGTGGATGGGTGACAATCGTTAAAACACTGAGACTTTCTGCCCCGGCCTGCGGGGCAACAACAAGGGCGCGTGGGAACCACCTAAGAGAATGGAACAAACAAGGAACGCAAAGAACGGAGGCAAGACAGGATTCTGACCAAGCCTCCAAAATTTTATTCTTGAACAGCGGTATATGAGTGCTCAGGAGGGCTACGGAGAGGAGCAGGAGGAAGGGCTATTTCTGGATGACTGGCTGGGTGTTGGGTACTTGTCCTTTGCTGGTTGGAGGTTCTAGAGTGGGAGGGCTATGGTTCTGGATGCTAGAGTGGGAGGGCTGTGGTTCTGACGCACGCCTTTTTTGGCGCCCTTGCTTAACCAGGAGATAAGGCTGACCAGAAAGTGAGACCGGAGTTTTTATTCTTATGGCTCCCGACAACTTTCAACTGAAATTTTAATTAAAAAAATACACCCCATCAAAAATTGATAATTTGGTCAGAAGAGTTCTGAATGTTACAGATGCTCATCACGTTTTTTCACAGTTCACCGTGCCAAACTGACATCTGCTAAAGTAAGCCCCTTACCAGAACATCTATATTCTGAAGGAATCGCTCACAGGAGACCCAGGGCATATTCAGGAATGAGGATTGAAAGCCTTTTAGGAGTATAGTGTTGGAGTGTTGGAGTGTTGGCCTGCAGGACTGGAGTAGAGGGGTGAGGCTGCCTTCAAAGGAAAGGGCCCTGAAGTGCCAGGATTCGCAAGCGTGTCGCCACAGGGTCTGACTTCCTCTCTTTTGGACTTGTAGTTGAAAGTAGACGTAGATTTTTTTTTTCAAAGATTAGCAATGGTGCAGCACTATTTACAACAGCCAAGCTACGGAAACAACCTAAGTGCCCCCAAACAGACAAATGGATCAAGAAGATTTGGTCTGTATATACAATGGAATACTACTCAGCAATCAATAAAGATAAACTCATGCCATTTGTGGGAACGTGGATGGAGCTGGAAGGAATTATGCTCAGCAAAATAAGTCAGAAGAAGAAAGACAAATATCAGATGGTGTCATTTATTTGTGGAATATAGAGAAACCAAACATGGGGTCAGATGAAGCCAAACTAAAAATCTAACCCTTAAAAGCAGACTATAGAACTGAGGCTGCCAGAGTGGGACAGAGTTGAGGAGAGAGGCAAGAACAAAGTGGGGAAGGAGCACAGTGGGCTCTGGGTGACTTGGTAGTGGGTGCATTACAGTAACACCATTTGAAGTGGGGGGGGGGGTATCCTATACTTCTAGAATAAAAACAATGGAAACCAGCACTAACTCAATAAAGAACATTTAAAAAACTCTGATAGATTTATTACATTGTATTACTTTATCACATTATTTTATTACAGTACTGTTTATGAACAGTAATAAATAGGACATTAAAAAAAATGAAGACTAGCAATGAAGTCTTTAAGTAAAAGACAAGGTCAAATTGAAATGTTCTTTAACTTGGTATTTAAGTAGCCTTTCATTTGCAAACAGCAGAAGTGTAATATACCCACTTGCTACTTTTTAGCTCCAGATATACTTTCTGTTCCACCATATTTGTGTCTTTTTACCTCAAGCATACCAAGTGATGTCATCTTTTCTCCACAGTGTTACTCAGAGCAGCAGGCCCTGCCTGCTCCCCCTTTATATCTGTTAAAATGTCCCAGATGTTCAAAGTCGTCTCTTTGGAGAGATTTTTGTGGATAGCCTCACAAGTCGTGTGTGCTCACTTTCTCTTTCTTTACTGTCTCTCGTGCAGCGTTCATCTATATAATCATACATCCTGGCATTTTGCCTTTGGCATTATGGTTCCTGGTCTGGCATCATCATCCCTAGATTTCATGATCTCTCCTTTTTTTTCCTCAAAATTAAGGTGATTTTCTTTTTCTCATGTTTCATGACACCTTTCCCATTTTTCTGTTTTTAAAAAAAGGTCTCAACAGTTGTACTTGCTGGGTTCGCTAGTTCTTCTTGTGCTCTGGGAATTGTTTATGTATCCTCTGAGACTTGAACTCGCTCTCTCATCATGTCACCACTCTTAGACTTCAAACATCTCTGGACCATGTTTTATTCTTTTTCGTTTGAAGATCATGGTCCCTGATAGCTAAGATTCAATCAAAGTAAATGTTGAGAGGTTGTGCGTGCTCAGATAAAAGTGCCTGCCTACAGACCCCATGCTACCTTCTGGAGTCAGAGAGACTAGCTCCTAGGAACGTAAGTTGAACAAATTTTTTGAGCTTTAACTTTCCCAGACATCTTTTATCCTTTGGCATTTTCCTTAGGTTTGTAATTGCCAGTCAACAGTGACTTTCATCTGGAATTTTCTAGAGGCCGTCTTCTGGAGGTCTGTAGCCCATTTCAGGCTCAGTATATTCCCTGACTCTCAGCTGGGGATTCTCCTCTGATCCAGTCGCTTTCTACCAGAATGTTTTCCTTTCACTTCACCCCCAGTTGTCTAGTAGATGGAACTTAGCATTTCTGCATGCTGTCACTTCAGTTGGCAGAGTAATAGAATTACCAACACGGACAGTCGTGACTTGATTGTATAATCTACATTCAGCAAACTGACTTTCAGTGGAAGGCCAGATGCTGCTATGGTGAATCTTGTCTCTGACAGTTTTAAGATCTGCATTAAATTGATATTTTTTGTTGTTCTTCCTTGGAGATCAAGGGAAATCACACTGAGTATTAGATTTCAATCCATTTCTTCTCTTCAGGAAACCTGTCCATTCCCCTCTCAAATCTGCTGTTCTCTGTTTTGTATCTGATTTCTCGCCATATGATGAATGTTTCTTGAGCTTAAAATACATTCAGAAAATAGAGAATCTAGAATCCATAATAACTAGTCGCTTTACTTTTCAATCAAGTTTTCTAATGAAATATGTTATACTTTTTTTTTGCAGTTTCACAGGTACTAGTTTATTGCTCCCCTTATGAAGTGCAGCCTTTATTTTCATCTTTTTAAGAAAATAACCAGTAAATCATTAAATCTAGTGACCACTTTGTCTGCTCTTATTTCCTTTTAAAATTTCTTCTTACATTTCTGTCCCCTATTTTTCTTTAATTATCTGCCAGTTATTTTATTTCTCAATGCGTGTTTTATGTAAGCTTCAGTAAGTGCCTCCATTCCATGCATTCACCCTGTGGACTTTTCCAGGCAAATCTCCCATGTACAGGTGGCTTCAACTATTTCTTAAATGCTGTTGAATTCCAACTGCATAGATCTACTTTAGAATTTATTCCTGAATCCAAGATACCTGTATCCACTGCTTAGTTGCTTAACCTCGTCAGAAATTCCATAAATTGCAGAAGTCAAAACCTTAGACTCAGTGTTCAGTCGTTGCCCTAATGTTCTTCTTCTCAACCACATCTCTTGACTTCTGTGCTGTCCAGTTTTAGAGCTTTAGATCTTTTTTTATTTAAAATTTTTCCTTTATTTATATATATTTGACATCAATTGTAATCCCCATGTATTCCCCATCACCATCTCACCAGTGCACCATCACCTCAGTCC
>JAGFMF010011664.1:1086238-1184918 GCA_019455555.1 Galemys pyrenaicus | reverse complement strand
CTGATGACAAGAGAAGTTGAGCATTTTTTCATATGCCTGTTGGCCATTTGCATGTCCTCTTTGGAGAATTGCCTTTTTAGCTCTTTTGCCCATTTTTTACTGGGTTGTTCACTTTGTTTTTGTTTAGTCTGGTTAGTTGTTTGTGGATCTGTGTGGTAAGTCCCTTGTCAGTAGTGTTGTGTGCAAAGATTTTCTCCCAGTCGGTGGGTTGTAGTAGAGCTTTAGATCTTTGTTTCTTCCATCCTGATCCAAATTGCAATTATCATTTGGAGATGTTGAGATGGGAGCATCCTGCCTTCTGGTGATAACGGAGGCCATGGTGGCACATGGGCAGATGTTAAGGAGCAGAGGATGGGATTAAAATCAACAGCAGCAGCAAAACCCATGAACAGCACCTAGGCTGTGGAGGTTACTTAGCTTCCCTAAAAACAATCCAGATTGAAACTCAGGTATTTGGATTCAAGTGTCCATCTTTTTTCTACTAGAGCATAGAGCTTCTTTACCGGTTTTGACAACAAAAATTCTGTCAGTAACACTTGTTTGCTGATGGGTTCAACTGCTTGTGTAAATATGAGAAAGACAGACACTAAACTCCCCAAAATCTTAATCTATATCCTCAGACAAATGTCATCACCTGTAAACATGTTCGGAATCACCTACCTGTATGAACTCTGCAGTGCTATAGTCTTTAAGGAGATGATGCCTAAGTAAAGCTTTTATTTGGGGATGTATTCGGTTCACTCTGGAAAGGTTAATGATTTTTTTCACTATAACTGTATTGGAGTGAGTATTACCTAATATTGGCTATAATTAAATGCTTAGAGCAATGGAAGTTTGCAATCTTTTTAAGATTATCTAATATCTTAGTAAGTTTCCTCAAATGAAACAAGGCAACCATTTGGAGAAAGGACACAAATGAAAACAGCATTTTAAGATACAGTTAAAACATTCAGAGTTGAAGAAAATATTGTGTAGCATATTTACAAACACTCATTTGTATTAAATATTTCCCTGAAACAAAATAATTAAGCAAATATTAAAATTTAAAAATAAACGAAAAAAATGTATTTTTATGGCAGGTGATCAGCGTGTGTGTATCCTAACAGAGCAAATTCATGGTTAGCAGCGTCAGCCGTGGTAGTGAATTGTTCAGTTTATGTCTAAAGTCAATTAGTCATTGTGAATCAAATGGCAACTTGGTGAAGAGAGTGTATTCCATAGTGTTTTGGGGAAATGAGGGGCTTTTTCTCCAACCAAGATTTAGCATTTCACAAATTGAGTTAGAGATGCATTTGACCTGCTATAAAGGAAAGATGCTCTTGATGGCAGTAGAATTCTTGTCATAGACTTTCCAAGTACATGGCATTATTTCCATTTCAGCTTTTTATAGTGTGTACCTCTGCCATGTGGGCAGTAACAACACCTATAAGATTAATCCCTTTTAGGAGCACATCTGGATCAAGGCTGCTCTTTAGAACAGTAACAATTGATAAACTTCAGTCGTGCACAGCAGTCTCAGCATGTCTTTATTTGAATAATGTCGAAAGGGTGGCATTCACATTTCCATTTCTGGGTGTACTCAACTCTGAGCCTACCCTCACACATGGAATTCCTCTAAATAAACTCAATGCTGGTAATCATCTGACTCATTAGCAAGTGTTTCTTCCTGCCTGAAACTAAGTGGGTGCAATGGAGGATAGATAAATCTTTAAATCCCGTGGAATACACATCTGCTCTCTTTCGCTTTCTGATTTTTTTTATGTCAGTGGCATAATTAAAAATAAAAATGTATTGCTATGTCAGTTGAGACAAGCTGGTTAATACACTTGAAAAGGAATATAATCATCCAATAATTAACAATCATACTAATGAAATATTTTAATAGGTATGTAGGATTTATGCTTGAGGTAGAAGGAAGAAAACCTACATAGAGTCAGCACCATTTCTGAAATTTTCCTCTTTCTCTCTGCCTGGAGTTCTTTTTCCCCTTGCCACTGCTTACTTCTCAATATTTTCTTACTCTTCAGTATTTTCGAGATAACCCCTCAGGCAACCCCAGACCACAGTTATTTATCTCTCTTCTGAACTTGTAGCTTTTTAAATAGATCTCACCCTTGGTACTTGTTTAATTATAGCCTTATAACAACTTTATCATTTTCATTTTTATAAACTAGTGGCTTTATAGAGATCCTCATGTGTTTGTCTTAATCCTCCTCCTAACTAAATTAGGATTTTCTTGAAGGTGAAGGTCTGTTTTGCTGTTCTTACTCCTGGTGATGGACTTCTTCATTGTGGTTCATCCTCAATGGTTCTTTGGAACCAAAGATTTATGTTTTAAAAACCATGATGTTATATCTTAATGGAATGACATTATCATAATATCAGCTACCAGAATATTAGCTCATTAGGAATTACTTTCATGATGCCCTTCAAGCTCTTTATGCCAGTTACCCAAGAAGCAGGGTTCTCCCTTTGTACCCTGACCCTCATCCCCACCTGGCTCTCCCCTCATCATGACCCAATTCCAGTGTCCACTTCTCTCAAACCTCTGCACTGGCTGGTCTCTGGAGCTCAAGTTATTCCTGTCAGCAAATTCCATACACTACAATTCCTTACTCCTAAATCTCTCAAAAATTGCTCCTTCATCTTCTGTCACTAGGGCACCAGTCATACGTCTTTAGGGCCTACCCCAATATTCTCAATTGAATTTGCTAATCTTTGTAGCGACCATAGCTCCAAATAGGGTCACAAGTCACACATACTGGGTGGTCAGGACTTCAGCATATGAATAGGGGTGTAGGGGACTCAATTTAACACATACAGACTGTTTATCATTAATGTAGTGGCTTAGAAATAAAATACATTTGGATTGCTCAACAAGCCTATTAAAAATGTTTGTACAGATATTTAATTATTGTTATACTTGGATATGAGCGGACTGTCATCAACTGTGGATCAGTTTAAGGACCTTTCATTCATGTATCTTTCTGAGCTCCACACATGGAAAAGATTTCAAAACATTCTAGAAGATCAGTTTAGAACCCCTGACAAAAACTAAAGCATTAGTAGGAAATCACTTAATATCATTTACAAAGAACAAGTGATACAAACTAGAACTAAGTCAATTGTTTAATGAAAGGCCACCCACCCACTGTTCCTCCCCATGGTCAGAACTTTTTCTATCCACCCCTACCCCGCCAAAATGGTGACTAGATTTCTCCAACTCCTTCCAAACACCCTACTGTTTGTGGTGTCTTCATCATACAAATTAATTGGACACACACTGATCTATACTTTTTTTAGTTTTATTTATATTAAAGAGCTGTACAGAGTTATGGACTTTTACATAATTTGTAAACACCAGTACTTCAAATTATGTTTTTGCTGTCCAAAATGAGTTGTTCATAATCTGAGGTTTGCGAGATAATTCGATTTGGGTGAAGGAGGAAAGTGGGGTTTTTATTTCTTTCTGATGTTTCAATCATATGTTAGACCTTTTCACCACGTCCCACATGTTTCTTATATCTCATCTATATTTCTCCCCCCATCTCTCTATAGTGGAGCAAGCGTTTTTTTTTCCATTGGTCTCTCTTCCAGTTGGCTAAATTTTTTCTAATCAACTGTATCTTTTTTTGCCAGGAAACACATCCATTGAGTTTTTTATTTCCGCTAGCACCTTTCCTAGCTCTAAAGATTTTGTTTCGATTTAATGTTATCTGCTGACATTTTCTATGCTTTCAAATATTTTCTTGAACATATTAAAGTCATTTTAAAGTTTACCTCTGACAACTCCAAGATCTGGATCTTCTGGATTATGCTTCTGTTGCTTATTTGACCTCTTAGTTTTGGTGCATTTGGTCTAACCTTTATATACCTGCTTAATTTTTATTTATGGCTGGACATTGAATTAATGGGTGATGTTCCCCCTGAGAGAATTTCTTTTAGATTCTCACAGACGTGGTATTCAGGACAAGTCAGTTCAATTCAATCTTGGATTACACTGAGTGACAACCTATCAATCACATAGTTATTTACATTTTTATATAATATAGGCTTACCTATGTTTACTTAATTCTTAGCCCTTTGGCTATCATACCAGAACTTTGGGAGGGCTTAGTAGGCCCTTCAGCTTTTTTGGGCTATAACCTCATTTTTTTTGTTGCCTTAGGTGTATAAAATCACTAGAACCTCTGCTCATCTTCCCATCCTTGCTCGCTGTGTTGTGCTGGGTGTCTTAGGGAGAACGGCACGAGGTCTGAGGCTCACTACTCCGGCCTTTCTCTTCGGTACCTTCACCCTTGAGGTCTCCACTGCTTTGGTATTTCTGCGCTGTCTTCATGCAGAGACCTAGAGAGGTGTTTTAGCTTTCCCTATGTTTGCCATAGTTGCGCTAAAATAATATAATTAATCGCCTTCAGGGGTAAGCACGATTCCTGTTTTGCAAGTAAGATGAGATCTCACACAGAGACAAAGGAAGGGGTGTTTATATCTCATATTTACTCTCGTTCAATGTGCTAAACAGTATGGCAAATTGAGGCTGACTACCAGATCTGGAGTGACTTCTCAGGCAAAACAGTCATCTTTCTCTGGTGTGTGATGAAATTACTGTGACAAAAATAATTTAAAGTAGCTCTCATAAATGTTCACTTGAGCCATGTTAGTATAGTAATTAAAATTGCATAAATGGATGGGTTTAGAGGGCTTAATTTTTACTTTGTCATCTGTTAGCCTTTTTCTTGGAATGTTAGTATATTAAAAAGTTACTATTTTTCTTTGCACTTATGTTTACTTAAAATATTGCTTAAAAGATGATTTTTAGATAATGCCTGATACATGCTTGATTTGGAAAAATGGCGATCATGGTCTTGTAGTTGGAAATGTAAACCAAACATGAAATTAAATGATTAATCTAAGACTTGTTAGTGATAAATCATCTTAATGAAAAGAATTTGAAAGCTATCTCCAAAGCAGTAATTTTATAGGTATATTTATATGCTTATCTAGCCTTCTTAACATTAAGTGCATTTATTATAGTTTATCTTCTGCATTTCTACGAGGTTAACCATCTAAAAACTTCAAATCTTGTCTTTAAATGGCTCTCAGTTTTCTGGTGAGTAGATGCACAATCCTCAGTGTCTTCATAGTTTGAGTCCTTCTTATCTATATCTCTAACCTCTTCTACCATTTCCCCCTAGAAACACAATGTTCTAACTTCTCCCTAACTTTTTACCTCTCATAATGCTGTTGGGGGGTGGGAGGGAAATCACCTGGAGACATCCTACTCATAAGCCTAATGTGTATATCACCTTACCTAAATTTCTGCAGGAAAATTAGTTTTCCTCCTCTTTCCTAAGGCAGTGGCATAAAAATTGGAGTAGCATAATTAGAATTAATATTTTTAGCATTTCCAAAATGACAAAATAAGCAGCAGATGATTACAGTCACAACACTTACAGTGCTGTCTTGTGGTAGATGTGTCCATTCACATCAATGGGTTGTCAGGAATTTTTGTGTTATTTCCTGTGCATACTCAGTGAGGAGAGAAATAGGTTCAGAGAAAGACAGCCGTTATTTCAAGAAACACCTATGTATCAAGATTTAAAATTTTTGTGCTGTGTGGTAGGATTAGAGGTTGTTTTCTCTTTTTTGGACACTTCAAAGGAAGTCCAACATTTGCTTCTTTTTTTTAATCTTAGCAAGAATCCAGTGTTGTTATTGTTGATTTTAAATTGCTCTCAAAGACAATAGTGTTAGTTGTATGCATGGCTGGGGGGCAGTATAAAGGGGTGAGACTGGAGGGGGCGCACTTCATTAGCCACTGCAGTAGTCCAGGAGGAGGGCGATGCTGGTGGGGCTGGCCACGGCTGCCGAGGATGGTCGGGGAATGTTCTCATGGTAGAGGGATCAAGACTGACTGATGTTTAGATCTAGAGAATTAAGGGAAAGGAGAAAATAAGGATAACCCCTTGATGTTTTAAATGATACATGGTCAAGAGCTTAGGGTGGGTGATCTGCTTGTCCTGGTATGGCTGGGGCTTTGTTGGTTTTAGCACTGAAAGTCCTTTGTCCTTGGAAACTCCGGAGTCCAGGCAAATCAGGGGAGTTGGTCAAAGAAATCTGGATTTAATGTGGAGCAGATTTTATTGTTGTGGATGAGAAGAACATGAATGAACTTACATTTTGGTCTTGAGATGCTTTGACACATCAAAGCTAAAAGGAAGCATTCATGGCACTGGAATAAGAATCATGAAGTATCATTTAAATAATGTCAGGAAAAAGTCGTGGAGGAAAGAATTCAGTTCTCACACCTTGTATTTCAGCTTTTCTCTCTTGCTGGGTCCATCAGATAACAGTGATTTGCTTAGGAAATTCAGATGTGTACTGTTAACTTGTGGACGTTGCTGTATTTTACCAACTTCACTGCTTCCCACGGAATGTATTAAAGTAGCTGAACTGTTATTGATTTACTCAAAATGTTTCTGTCTTAACCAAGTGTTGGTGGTATTCGGTTCAGACTACCAGCATTCCTGATTCACTGGAAAAAGTTGTGTGTGGTTAGTTGCACAAAGCATTTCATATTCATTAAATGTCAAGATGTTAAAGAATCTTTCTTACAGCTACTTTTCCCTTAAATCCCACATAGATTGTCTTCAGTGTTCCCAAATCTTTCCTTCATAAAGTCTTCAAGCATTTTCTTTGGATGTCAGTTAAATAATAAATAGTGCAAGGCAGAAAACTGAAGCAAGGCCTACTTTGTTTACTTTAACCACTGATTATTCTAAGTGTGCTAAGGTGTCGGCCCTAGAGTTTGGGTGGAGGGAAAGTGACAAATGTTGAGGTGTGAAACTATACTCCCCACATGATATAATTTTGTAAATGAAAGGCAACTTAATAAGTTTAACATTAATGTTTACTATTAGAAATAACAATGAACAAATTAATGAATGTGAAAGAAGAACCAGACAAAAGAAATAACAGGAAAAATGAACTAGAGATTTTGTGATACTGAAATTCCTGCAAGGCCAATTTTGCTTTATGGTATCTGGCTATACTGGCATGTATTTTGATTTTTGACGAACCAAAAAAAGCAAAACTGTGGCAAGTAGGCAAAAGTTTCTAGAGGCATAGGCTATAGATAAACATTGTCTGAATTGAGATGTGTGCGTGTATTCGTATCTAAGATATTCTGTATAAGAACACATTCAGTATTCTGTGTCTACATCCTCAGTAGAGATACTTCATTGGTCATGTTGTTTCAAAAAAAAATACTTGATGCTATTCTTACTCATAAGTATACACCTTACTGATGTGAACAGAGATATTCTATAGGCCCCCAAATATTTTCTCCCCAGCCCTTCAGCATGAATTGATGATTTTCATGTGGTTGGACACTTGAATTCTTTGAGTATAGTCGTGGACCACATCAGTAAGTGGTGTTGAGCCTGTTACTGAAAAATTTTCATCAGCTTATCTAGACTGTCCTGTGTACATCAGAAACAGGACAGGTGACTTTTCGATTGGGGACCTTCTCCTTTGAAATAGTATGTGCCAGCATATTATAGAGCTGTGTGTGAGTTTTGGTTGGTGTTTTCAGATTTGTCCCATTCTCACAAAGTCACTTTCTACTCTTGTGGTTGGATTTCTGAATGATAGTCACTAAAACTCTCTAGCACCAATGGAAAAAACTATCAGTTCTTGAGAGACGCAAAATAATTGACTAGTAATTATTAGCAGGTTTCTTAAATTCCCTGGACCTGGAATTACTTATCCTGAAAAATACAAAAAGTTGCACAACATATTTTTTCAGATCTGCTTTATGTGTGTGCTCTGGCCAGAGAGGCAGAGAAAAGGCCAGCTCTGAGTGATAACTGCTGGATACATAGTCATCTTTTCCCTTCTCTCAAACTCTATCAGTTGTCTGTGTTACAAATTTTGTACTTTGGACAGAATGCTGCGTTTTCTGTCAAAGTCTCTCATAAGATGGAAACTACTTGAGGGCAAGGTGCCGATGTCAGGTTTTTGTAACCCTCTCACACTCGTCACATAGCCAGAGATCTGCCAGCTCGTCCTTTGTTTATTGCCCTTGAAATTAAAACTCAGTGATAGAAGGCTAATTAAATCTCCCTTTGTACCGCGTCATCTGGAAAAATCATCTGTAGTATCTAGTACCAAGTACATTAGGAACAATCCAGAAGTGTTTCACATTCTGTGAATCAAAAAAAAAAAAAAAGTTGGTGTTCACAGCCCTAATCTAGCAGCAGCAAACCAAATCTTGCCATATCTGGATTGATACCCACAGAAACTTTTGCTAAATTACTTCCATAAACCAAATGAACCTGGGTCACAAGAGATCATTTTAGAAAGTGGTAACCCGATGGCTGTTGAAAGGGGCTACCAGACAATGTCAAAGCTCATTTATCTTTGGCAAAATGTGAAGACAATTCTTCAGTTCCCTTCTTGACCACTGGCGTAGAACTAAACAATTAAATGACTGGGAAAGAGCTCTTGTATTTTAAGGTACAGTATCATGCATTATCTACTTTCCATCTGGCTATGTATGGAGGTTAAAAAAAAAGGCCAGGAAATATGTACCCTTGGAAGCAATCTCAAATTGCAAACTCAGCTTCCAATTTCCTCAATGAGCCTGGGCTTTAGCTTGAGTGACAGTGGAATCCCCAGCCAGCCAATTAGAGTGTGGATGAATTGGAGGAAGGCTGAGAGATGCAGGAAACAAAGTCTTGCTAGAATGTCTGGGTGGGTGAGGAGTGTTGGGAAGCTCACTGTAGCTGACAGAAGTGATTAAGTTTGATTTAAATTGAGTTTTCTAACACAGCTACTGAAGCAGGGAGCAGGCAGATTTACATGGAACGGATGGACTTTTTCTGGCATAAACGCAGAGTCAGAAATGAGCATGCAGCAAACCATTGTGTAGGTGGCAATAGCTACAATTCACTGTTATGACACTCTCTAAATGGCACCCCATATTGCTTTTGCCTGGCTTTCCTGCAGCCTGAAATCAGGGTTTCTGGGAGTGGTAAACGTGCTCTCTTAAAATCAGTCTGAAAGAGACTTTTAAATCAATTAATATTTTGGTGTACTTGGACAGCTTACAATAGCTGAACATGAGCTCTAAAGCCTCAGATGTTGTAATCTTTTACTAAATTGCCTATTGTTCTCATGATTTTTCTGACAGTTTGTAAAATCAGAGGTGGCCAATGTGAGGGAATTCTGTACTTTAGCAAATTTAAAGACAGAAGTTTTTAATCCTTTTTTTCTTTATTCCCATCACTGAGTATTTAAATATGTGGGCAGAGATTTGATTTTTGTTAAGTAGTACACATCCTGTCTCACTCCCATGCAAAGCGCATCCCCTCTCTGCTTTCTGTAAGGAGCCCTTCCAAGGTGACATGTGACAAGTGTGATGTTTCTTGTCAAATGTTTGATAGATTCCTCAGCCATAAATCCAATTGCTTTTGATTTAGGGAATAAAGAGGGTATTTTCCCCTGGAAATTATTATTTAATGGTTTCAGGGGTAGTCTTTATCTATTGGCGTGTGATTGTTTAATTGCAAAGTGTAGTACTCACTAACATACTCTGTTTATGTAGAGATTGTAGTAGAGTTGCCATATTTTAGAAGATAAAATATTTATATGTCTCCTGAAGGTATCTTATTAACAAATTTTTAAATAATTTCCCTAAAAAATGGGTGCTTCATGAAGTCACAAAATTGATGTTAACCAACTGTTCCTTTTTCTCCTGAACAACATAATTGAACCTTTCCTCTCATCATGATTAATATACTAACATTATAGATTTTCCTTTCATTCCCTGGTGCCAGCAGCTGAGAGATAAGGTGAAGATGTCTCAGCTGTTCAGGCATTTAATCTGCACAACGCACAGAGCATATTGCACAGAAGCTCAAACAAACCACAACTGCAGAAAGCAAAGAAAATCCAGCAATATGGCGCAGATCATTCTTTTTTGGTTTAGTTTCATCATTGATGTTCTGCCAGTATTTACTAAGGACATTGCAAGCAATACCAAAATAACACATGGATGCATGCACAATATTGTGTGTGTACATTGAGAGATAGGAGAGAGGTAGAGTTAAAGAGCAATTTTGAGTTCTGAGAAAAACAGCCTCACTTAGGGACTATAAGAAGTCTTTGTTTATGTAGGTTACATCTATCCATACGTACAGTACTAAAATTGAAAGTGAGATTTTTTTTAATAAACTGTCAAGGATTGTGTCATGTTTGAGATTTAATAAGTCAATCTATCACAAATCCATGGAAGCTGGCAAAAGAAGTGAGATGCCTTAAGTCTGAGAGCAAGGACATTATAACTCACAGCAAGAGCAACAGAGTGTCAACTTTCCCCCACTTGTGCACACCCCAGTTCCACAGAGCAGTGTGAAGAGAACAGGTGACACCAGTAAGCGGTGACTCATGTCACAGGAGCGGCCTGCTGAGCCTAGCAGCGTGAGCTTCTGCGATGGATGTTCTAGCAGAGGAGCCCTCTGCCCTGCAGGGAGACACACCACTCGCTCTTTCCCCATTTTTACTGTCTAGATATCCTTGCAAAAGTAGTCCTTGGTTATTGGAGCACACTCTGAGACCAACCCATTGTCTTCAGTCTCCCCCTGGCACAAACATCTACCCAGCTGCTCAAGTCAACATCTGGAAATTATTCATGCTTCTTGTTGCCTTGCATTAGGGAATTTTGTTCATTCCACTTCTAAAATACGTCCCAAATTGTTCTCCCTCTTTTTTTGTTCCAGCGTATTATCGCGTGGGACCTGTGACTTTGTACAGTAGACTCTTGACTGTTCGTTCCCCTCTTGCCTCTGGTCACATCCAGATCAATCCTTTCGTAGATACAAACAAAACTGTTACACCACTGAGTCAAATTCTCTACATGTTCACCAGTATAACTAGAATGTATTCCTAATGTTTTACCCTTTGATATGACTGTATGATCCAGGCTTTATTCACAGATATTTCCTGGTCCTCCCCCTTCTCCCCTGTACCCTATACTCCAGTCACCCTGACTGCATCTCCATTGGTATGGTGCCTTTCCACTTTCAGCAGCCCTCTGAATGTGCTGTTTCCTCATCTCTACACAGCGGATTCATGATTCCCTCATCAATTCTTGTCTCAGTACATCACTGAAGCCTCCTGAGGCAACCCACTCCTTTCTGTCACTGTACAGGTTCTTCATAGCACCCATCCATAGCTGAAATTTAATTTGTTTCTCTGTCTCCCCACCGTAGGTAAAGACCGTCTTGTTCACTATAGCATTGGCATACACAGCCAAACTTTGCACAACGCAAGTATAAATAAGTGGATGGATATATTCAGTGATTATTTTCCTGCTAAACTCAAAGGTTCATTTAGGCAGGATTGCGCCTGATTTTCTCAGCTATATCCTCAGTACCTAACATCGATTTGTGTATCTAGCAGGGACTTAATACTATTTGAGTTGACATATAAATAAAAATTATATGTGGCTCCTAACAAGATCCTGCCTTTGGGATGCTTCAGTTTTTATTTTGCTATCCATGTGCCAATGAGAAGGTCATTCTCAAAGAATCTTCAGTAGATTCTATTGTTCAATAGATTTCTGTTGATTCCAGGAGCAGTTTCAATTATGCTGTTTTCATGATTCTATAATAATATAACACAATATTGGAGCAGGAACCAGCTTATCGAAATAAAAATTCTGTTTGTCTAGTAACCTCACAACCCACTTACTGTATCCCTTTTTGATACATGCAGGAATTGGCCTTGAGGTAAAGGAAATCGAGATTTTAGTTATCTATGTGGCAGAAAAATCAGCCGTGTCTACGTAAGTTCACAACATGTGATACTTTTCTCATAAAACAAGACTTTGAAAGTATAGCAAATAAAGGACCACTGTCACATAAAGTAGATCATGGGTGACAAAAACTGCTAGTTAGTTTTCGATGAAGACTACCGTATTCACTTACCTTGTGAAATACTAACAAAACAAATACATGTTAAGGCTTTATCAAGAATGAAAATAAAGGGTAAATGTAAAGGAAATAGTAATAGTAATAGTAAATGTTAAGGAAATCTGAGAAAAAAATCATTGAACTGTTGAAGCTAGGAAATATAGTGGCATGAATTACTCTTTTGGTCAATTAATGGCTCAGCAAATGCCTCTTGCGCTGCTACTACATGCAAAGCACTGCCCTGAACATGGGATTGGAATTTGGGGGAAGAAGTGAAGTGGATATTCTCTCTTACTCTTGAATTTGAAGACATCAGTTTACTCTCCACTCTTTTATACTCTGCAAGTCTCAATAAGTCAACATTTTCTCCAGACTGGTTGGATACCTACCCTTGAGTTGTTTGAGTAACTTATATTAACTGGTCTCCCCACCACCAGTATATCTTCAAAGCAAACACTTTGTGGAAGGCAGGATAATACTCTTCCTCCCAAAGATGCTCATATTCTAATCTTGGCATTTATGGATATGTATATGGTTTAGGAAAACCAAGGTTGCTGATCAGTTGGGTAAGGTTGTTAAAAAGGAGGAAGAAAGAGGCAGAAGGGATGGGATTATGAAGGAGTTTTTTCAAGTATCTAACCTGTTCATATATACAGTTTGTAATAGCTGTCATTTTTAAAATACATTTAAATATCAGGCACTGGAAGCTACCCTATTAGTCTTAATTTTTTTTGTTCATTCTTCAAGAGTAACTTAAGAATTTTTTTAACTTGGTAAAATTATTCTATAGTGGATCCAAAGTACTTTTATAATTTAAGTGAGGGAGAATTTGTCTTATATGATTCTTTTTCATCTAGGAATAGATTCTCTTTCCACTTATGCATCTCTTCTATTATATCCTTTAGTAATTTTATCCATTTTTAAATACAAAATCCAATATCATTTATAATATTTAAACTTTGTTACCAGGAATTTTACATTTTCAGTTAATAGCAACAGTATTATTTTTTCATTATATATTTTAACTAGTTACATTGGTAAAGATTCTTAATGCTAGTTAAGGGAATCTACTCCAATTAGCTATGCCTAGAAGAGGTAGACATCATCTTTAGTGACAGGAGTCAGAGTTATTTCAATAAATGTGAAGGCAGGATTTTTCCAGGACTCAGAAATGAATGTAAGCAAATGCCCCTGGGATTCCTGATTCCTTCTGCACATCCTGTTTGTTACTCTGTGCTTGTCTGCTTATTTTGTTTTTACCTCAGATATAGGCATCCCTGGTTTTTCCTCGGGAAAAAATAACTTGGTGTATGATTTGCTAGAAACAACTCATAGCTCCTGACTACGTTTAGCCATGTCTTGTCATTCCTTCTCTCAGGCTGACTTCCAAATTCCCTTGGGGAAGACTTGGAGAGAGAGAGAGAGAGTGGGTCAGGGGCTGACCCAGCATTGGTCATCTTCCTCTTCAAGGGTACACTGGAAACACATTTGTGAGGAAATTTTACTTTCTTGATTTTCTTATATTTGCCTCCTCAGCAGTCATCAGGAATATGGAGAAGAGGTGTGTTAGTCTAGAGATTCGAAATGACAGATGGCTGTCACTACAAACCTCGTGTGTGTGCGTGCGTGTGTGCGTGCATGTGTGTGTGTGTGTGTGTGTATTTCATTTCCAGGGACAAACTATTGTCCTTGAAGTTAGAGTTTTCTAGAGGCATCATTTCTATGGAATTTGGCTGTTCAGCTTTGGGAAAGGTCACATGAAGAAAAATGACTGCCTTCGTAATTAATTCAGAGACACTAAATAAGGCACTCTGAAACAACAGCTGATATTCAGCCTAAACGCCAAACAGTATATAGATTCTTTGCAGTCAGTAAGGAATGATAGATTTTGATATCTATGCCTGTTCTGAACTCATCTTTTCTCAGAATTACTATTTTCATTAAAAAAAAAAAAAGCCATGCATTCAAGAGCTCTACTAAGTCCCAGTGCAGTTTCCAGCAGGGGGCACATCTGCATAAACAGTAATCCAATTAGCAATCCTGAGTCTCTGCTCTAAGCCACTTTGGTTTCAGGGATGTCATGTTCTCTCTAGTTCCAGATCCACAGTAGGTGCTCCCACAGACCAAAGGTGTTGGAGAACTGGTTGTCTTTTTCCATGGTGATAATGCTCCTGGGTGACACAATCACAAAGTGACCTAACCTTTGCAACATAGAAGTGCCACAATAGATTTTGCCTTCTTATCCTCTCTTGGTTAAAAGATCTGAATTCTAGACACCTAATTTCCAGCCGAATCTTTGCTTTTGACCATTTTACTTCTTAGTCCCTACAGACTTTATTCTTAGTGAAAACTCCTCAGGAGAAAGTCTTTGAGGGGTACATGCTTTACTATCTTGAGCCAAAGACTTAAGACAATAATCCCCCAACAAAGTTATATTCCTTCAACTCTGACTACCTAGTGCTGAGGTTTGATGCTTCCTTATCTCAGTAATATCTTTCAACCAGGGAGAGCCAATTGACCAGAGAGAAATAAAATCTTCACTTTAGATTTTGCCTTCAAAATGAAAATGTTTACTGCACGTGAACAAATTAAGCCTTGTGTTTACTCTTATTTGTAGGGAGATGATGGTTGCCTTCCTGTGGTTGTTTGGTTGTTTGTAATGGGTTTTCTGGACAGCTATGAAAGAATCACCGCACCTGAAATTCCCTCATCTGAAATAATATACCTGGAAGGCAAGGAGCGAATAGGTTATCAATTTTTGAATGATAGAAAAATGCCAAGATTACGTTCTTTAGAGGTTTCAGCGATTCTTCATAGTAGAAGTTTTTGAATACTAACCCTAAACTGTCTGATAGTCCATAGGTTGTGAATAAAATCTTGAGTGGGTCAAGGTCATGTATATTTGGTGGAGCAGGCAAGAGATGAAAGTGCTAAAAAGGTTTTCCTTTCCTGGGATAACCCTGCTTCCCAGACATCCATAATTTTGGAATAAAAAGCAGAGTGTTTCTGGTTCATAATTAAAATTGTAGGAAGCAAGTGGCCTGGAAATGAGGAAATGCTCTTAAGTTTCTTAAGGAGTAACCTTCACAGTAGCTCTGTGCCCAGAAGCTTGTTTTCATTGGGTCAGTGGCTCCTGCCGCTTTGCCATTTTTACCACGACTGCTCCTGCCTCTCTCTCAGGTTCAGTCTGACTGATTCCTGCAACTGCAGCTCTTCACCTGGTGTTGACATGAATCACCTGTGCAGCTGTGAAATGCAGATTCTGAGCCAAAGCATAGGGGATTCTGATTAGATAGTTCTTGGATCTATATCCAAACAAGAGAATAATAACAAAGCTGGTCCAGGGAGAACTGCGATAGGCAGCCTCCTTCAGGCCCAATCTGAACTGGAAGCGAAGGGATTTAGAAGGCTCCAGAACATTCAGTGATCCTTTCTTTGAGTAGATTCTAAGATCGGTCCCCAGGTCTTATGTCAAGGTAATAGTTCCCTGTTTGTAAATTCCTGACTTGGTAATTTCTTAAAAAAAAAAAAAAAAGGTGGATGTGTCTCATTTGAGATGGTTCTTTTTTTAGAAAATTTCATCTTGTGTACAGTTTATTTTTTAAAAATTTTTAAGAATTTTTTCCTTTAACTTATATGTATTTGACATCAGTTATAACCCCCATGTATTCCCCATCACCTCAGTCCCCCGTGCTCCCATCTGCCTTCAACCCTCCCTCTCCTCCCTCCCCCCCAAGTGTCCCCAATTTGTCCTTGTCTTTTCATTTTTGGTTTTTGTGCCTTTATTGTTGTTATTATTATTATTGTACTTATTCCTTTCCTTGATCCTCATTTGGTTCCCTTATATTCCTCCTAGGGGAGGAACTGAGATGGGTCATCTTAACCAGCTCTGCTTCAAGCTGTTAGTCAGACCACAGTCAGCAGTGCCCAGAAGTGCGTCATCATTCACTACTCCAGGTCACAGAGAAATAGTTTATAGACATGCCTAACGTGCTAATGGAAGCCACAGGAACCACTGAGAGTTAGGATCAGACGGAGGGAGGGGTTGTTGACAACCAAAGTACATGACGATCTGAAAGGATGGCCCTTACGCTGGGCAGGGACCGAAAAGGATTCATAGCCCCTAGGGGAATTTGTGGCCCACAAGTGTGGGGTACCTGGAGCCACGCAGGCAGACTTGGGGACATGAGCGCCCAATGCCGGCGTCTGCTCTGGTGTCAGGCTGGCAGCGCACAGGTCTGCTCAGCATAAAGCGTCCAGGTCTCACGAGGCGCCGGGTTTGGTTTCCCAGCTTTGGCACTTGAACAACCTGGGTAAATGCAGCTCCACAGCCGCCACATAGCAGGTGTTCTGATTCAGTGGGTCCTGCTCGGACCAGGGAACTTCGTCTTTCAGAAAAGAAACATAGATGATTTTAATACAACTGAGCAAGAATCAAAATGTGATTCCTTTGGAACTTAGAGGGTTTTCCTCAAATCCTTTGTTTCGTTAGACTGAAGTTAAGGATTTCTAATCATTTTGTTTTAAAGATTTATTTATTTATGCATACAACCACTAGGGTACAGGCCAGAGGGGTGGTGGGGTGAGAGGATCCGCCAGAGACAGAGCGGGGAACAGAACAGGCAGACTGACAGAAACACACTGCTGAGGGGAGTAGTGGGTGAGACAGGAGAGGTCTGCTGCGCCATGTGGGTCCCCTCCCTGGCCGGCAGCAGGGATCGAACTCGTGCTGCGGTGGCTGCGATTTGCTTCATAGTGTGTTGCTTAACCCACTGCGCCACCAGGGAGGCCCCAAGGATTTCTAGTCATCTTAATAGTGAAAACACCTAACTGGAATGGGCTCAGTTGATTATCTTTTAACTTACTGGTTCATAAATGGAATCTGCTTGGCCCGGGTAAGTGGCACTGTTGTATATCCATGTCCTGCAGGGCACGCGCTTCCTGTGCTGGTTGCCAGGGATGGTTTGTAGTTCAGGCTCACTACTTCCTCAACAGCCCAGTGAGATCTCAGGAAGATGTCACTGTAGTCAATGGCCTTTCTCTTGAGAGGATCCTTGAGTGCTGATAGACATAAAAGTCTCAGTAAAACCATTTTAAAAGCACTGGACTCATGGTGGTTAAATATTTTCACACGATGCGTTCTTCATGCCATCCTGCTTCTAGCGATCTTCCAAATTCAGGAATAAGTGCTTGCATGAAAAACAGTTCTGGCATTATGGTGTCATATTCACTTACATGGATTCTTTTTGCTGCTTGTTAGAAGGTAAAGCGTGATCAAGTTAGTTTGAATATAGGGATCAACGGCATGGAGGCTTCCCCAGTAGTTGGTCCATGTCACAAATCTCAGTCAGCCTGTACTTGTGGGAAATGTGTTGCTGGCAAGGACCGAAAGCTAACATACTCCCATCATAATCCTCCGCCCCGCCCCCCTCCCCCGCGCTCCCCTCCGCCCCACAGCTTTAGCGTGCCTTTCCCTGGAAAATCAGACTTGATGGCCATAGGTGGAAACCCCTGACCTCCTTGCCCCTCGTGCCTTCTTTCTATGTTGCCTCTTTGTCTAAAGCCATCTCGCCCCAGATCCCGACTGTCCAGCTGCTCACGAGGCACTGGGTTACCCCAATCCGTAGACTGTCTTCCGCTGAATTGAAGACAGCAGACTCGCTACCAAATTGTTCGCATTTTGCCATCTGGCATTAGTGAGCTGAACTGCGGACATATTCCCTCTAAATCTTCATTCTTGCCAGTCCTTGACCATGTGGTCTGGCCTAGCTCCAGATAATGCAAATGGATACCAGCCAATATAAGAAAGAAATCCACACAGGCAGTTTCTTTGTTGTGAGTTTAATAACTTCATTGTTGTAGCTAAAAATACCTCTGAGGGGAACAAAGAAAAACCTCCCAGGAGATGGTTCCTTTAAGGATACATCGGCTTGACCAGCTTGCTGTGTTATTAGTGGTGTTTTCATTTCCAAGCACGGTTTTCATCATGCCACTGTCATTTGCAGACACCTATGGTGGCTTTCAATTGGCTCTCGAGTTGAGTTCAATTTCCTGATCCCGGGTGGTAAAGTTCTCCAAGTCCTCATTTTCCTTTCTTCAAAGTTTGTGTTTTCTACTCTGCTATGTTCATAGCCCTCTGGAGTCTAAGCTTAATTATTTTTGAGGGTTCATTTATTTTTTTGCTTCTCAAACTTACTATTATTTCTCCCTAAGAAAACTCCTGTTTCTTTTGCGATATTCAGGAACAGTTTCTTTGTATTTCTCCTAAGACAAGAAAAATCCTTTAAAATACTTGGTAGATGTTTTCACTAATCACTAGAGCAGTGCCCCGATCACCGTGGTTTTCCATCTCTGCTGCACGCACGCTAGAATCACTCTGGGAGAACCAAGAACACACCCCACACGAGTAACATTGGAGTTTTCAAGGCTGGGATCCTGGCACCCCACTTCTGAATCTTCCCAAGTGATCTCAGTATATGGCAAAGGTTGTTAAGAGGTGCCTCAAGTTGTTTCTCAGCTCTTTTTTTAAAAAAAATTATTTATTTACACATATAAGAGCTGGGGTACAGGCCAGAGGTGCAGGTGTGGAGGGTGAGAAAATTCACCAGAGACAGAGAAGGGAGCAAAACAGGCAGACTGACTGAGATACACTGCTGAGGGGAGCAGCAGGCTAGGCTGGAGAGGTCTGCGCCATGTGGGTCCCCTCCCTGGCTGGGAGTCAAACTCAAGTTGCAGTGGCGGCTGATAGCTTCATAGTGCTGTGACTTAACCCCTTGCACCACCAGGGAGGCCCTGTTTCTCGGCTCTTAACCAAATAAGAGTCAGGGATTTACACCCCTAGCAAGCACTGCTTTGTGGACCTGTGACTCTCCCTCATTTTGCCCTGGCTTGCACACACTGGCGTGTATGGGCATTTCTAAATACCATTTATGGACTTAAATTTCTTAACAGAAGCAACCCCCCCCCATTCTTTTAGCTTTTAACTTTACATTCAAGCACAGTGGTATCTGAGGAGCATAATCAATATGGTGGCTCTCAATGGTGGCCAGAGAAGGGCTAATTATGGACTACCTCTGTATTGTAGTAACTCTGTGGTGAAAGGAGTGGCTGTTTTTGGTTCCTTGCAGACATGGATCATCATTTCTGAAAAATATCCCGGCTAGAAGGTTGTGTTACATATGGGGAATTTGAGAACCATATCGTTGGTGGCACCCTAAGCTCAGCCCTGAGGTGACTACCTGCTACGTCACCGATAACACATCCCTGTTTGTTACTTCTCTGTAAGTGGGTATGAATGAAGGCGCAAGTATCTCGTCAAATGGTAATTTCACAGCAGGGAAGGTGATGTTTTATCAGACAGGTCACTGTTTTGAACAATAGCAGTACCAATGGACAAGCACAAGGCATAGCGGGCAGAGGAGAGACCTGGAGATTCTGCTTTAAGAGGTCAGTAGTGACCTCCAAACCGGAAATAGTAATAAGCTCCTTAGGTCATTATGAATCAGGTAGTGTGGGGCAGCCTTTGGAGGATCTCTGCTGTAGCCTCTCTGACTTTTCCAAGTTGTGTTTTCGCTTGATGTGCCTGCGTGGCTACAGTTAGCCATGCTCTTTGGAAATGTGAAAATAATTTTAGTTAGGAAAACAGGGTATGGTCAAATGAATGTAAGCATTGGAATGATGAGACCCCATTGTGCAGCTGAACTAAGTAAGGGAAGACTAAACCATGCCGCCCCCACCGTTGAGGTTATAATTTATCTGGGCATGCTTTATGATCAGACTGGCCCCACGGGTATCTGTGGAAAGCAGGACTTCAGAGTACAACCGTTATTGCCCTGCTTATTTTCTTTTTAGTTAACTCTCCTCCCCTAATTGCATGGTGGGCCCTGCTTAGTAACAAGGGCTAGCAATCAGAATATTCCAGCTCTCTGGCCACAGCGGCTGGCGGAGGAATGGGCTCAGTGACTCAGCTTGGTGCATTCACATTCATTCTGATCATTTTTTCTTGGAATTACAACAGAATTGTTATCCTACTGTCTCCCCTAGCCTCTTTGGCTTGCCTGAGACAGAATGACAGCACCAAGAGATGGAGAAAAGGGGGACCCTTGAAGATATCATTGAAGTCCTAGGACGAAGGTGTGTCTGAAGACCAGACCATCTCTGAAACTGCAGTGTGCTGCGCCAATAACATCTCTCCTCTGTGTCCTACCAGCTCAGTTTCGAAGCTGAGGGTTTCACCATCCCCACTGTGTTTCTAGAACCCTACGCAAGCTACAGAAGTTGGCATGTGTCCTGTACGCAAAAGTTCTTCCAGTCTTTTCCAGGAACATAGTCTGTTGCAGTTCACCTTTCCTTCCCAGGAGTCTGTTCACACCTGTCAGGGGGTGTCTAAGGTTCTAAAACAGGAGCTAACTGTTCCTCCTCCCCAGCCTTAGTCCTACCCCTTCAGGCCAGCTCTCTCAGCCAGTCACGTGTCTGTGGGGTTGTCTACATTGGCACATGCTTCCTAGGACTACTGCTTGTGGATTTTGTTTTTCCCCCTTTAGTTTTTTCCATTTCTCTCTCCTCTCCCAACCCATTTCCTGTGTTAGTATCTTACACGCTCCACAGACACCAAATTCATGCTGCCTTAAAATAAAAAGGGAACTTACTGATGTGGTTTTGGAAATCCTAGATACTTCAGCTGCCCCTTCCTCCTCCGTCCTTTGTCAATGCTTTTCTCTGTGTAGCCTCTCTGGTCAGACAGGCTTGATCCAGTTGGAACCTGGCCAGAGACTCACCTCAGAAGTGCTACTGTCATCAGCTCGAGGCTGAGCAAACATTTCCTTCTTATAATATCTCAGAGAAAAGTCCAAGGCTGGTCATCTCCACAGACTGGCATGAGGCTGACGAGAGAACCAAGCTCCCAAAGAAAAATTGAAATACTCTTAACTAAGGAAGGAAAATAACTTAACAGGTGAAAACAGCACTCTTCATACTCTGGAGATGTATTTACTGTCTCAGTACTTGACGGATCATTTAAATTCTTCTGGCAGCCTTCACGTTCATGTACTGTTGCCAGTACCTCCATCAACAGAGTACACGCTCACTTATATAGAATATTTCCTGTTTTGCTAATTGCTACAATAACGGGTACCTTTTTAAAAGCACTTCGCCTATGACATAGGTGAGTAAAGGGCTATCACCAGGCCCAGACATACAGCAAACCTGACTGAGAATGACCTTGAGCTTTGGAGCATTGTTTCCTTGGAAACAGAAAAGAAAAATGGGGGATGATGTGTCTGCCTCCTTGGAGGTGAGGAATTGCACCTGTGCTGAGGGAGCTTCGCTTGGCACTTGGCGCTCTGGCCTGTGTGATCAGGAAAGTGTAGAAGATAAATATGGGGACAGGCTTGTGACTTCTAGAAGTTCAAGTGCCCCATGGGCACCTTGGTGTCCATGCCCTAGAGGGATGTCAGGGCAAAAGACTCTGTGTACTTGGGGAGATGCTAGGATTGCTGAAGACATTGGCAATAAACTCGTCGTAACTCCTGCCTTGAACTGTTCTGTAAAACCAAGTGAACGTGGGAATGTATTGAAGGCTGTTTTTGTCTTGTAAGTCTTGCTGTCACCTCAAATCCACAGTGCCAGCTGTCATAAAGCACACACACTGTCCCGAGAGCTTTGCATACAATTTCTTGTTGATTTCTTTCGGAGAATTTTATTAATTCAGTAAGATTTAGAAATGAGCTAACTGAGATTTGCAAGGTTGCACCACTTCCTCAAGGTTATCCAGGTGGAAGAACAAGGACCATGTCCAGACAGTTCAGCCCAAGATTCTGTACCCTCAGCCGACATACTATGCTGGCATAGCTGCCCAGATCACCCCTCAACCATGGGTGGTAATGACTTCTTTATTGTTAAAACATTTTCCCAGTCACGTCTGAAAAAACAATGTCCTTAGGGCTGAATTTTATTAACTTAGGTTGTGCCAGGGAGCTGACCCCCATGGTGCAGCAGACCTCTCCTGCTGTGCCCGCTGCTCCCCTCAGCAGTGTGTTTCAGTAGATCTGCCTGTTCTGCTCCCCACTCTGTCTCTGGTGAATCCTCTTACCCCTCACACCTCTGGCCTGTACCCAGTTCTCATATGCATGAATCTTTTTTTCTAAAGTGTTTTCTTATTGACTTCGTGAAGGGGGCTTACAGCTTCTTTGACACAATTTGTTTATGTGAAGTTTCTGAAAGCTACTGTATTTCTGTATTTTGCAGCATTCGACACATTTTGTTCTTTTCTCTTTAATATTCTTCTTATGATACTTTTTTTTCTCTTGACTGAAATTTCCACCCACATAGGATTAGCTGAAATCCTTTGTTAGGCTTTTTTTTTTTTTTTTTTTTAATANGAAATTTCCACCCACATAGGATTAGCTGAAATCCTTTGTTAGGCTTTTTTTTTTTTTTTTTTTTACTACCTATGAAAGCATTTTGTATTCCCTCTTCCTAATTGGAAAGCATCCATCTGGAAGTTTTGAAGCTTGAATATTTTAATGGTAGGAAGTTCCTTTTGAGAGTCTAAATGTGTCTTTGCTGATATAGGTGATTGGGTATTTCAGGCATAATTTGAAAAGCAAGAGGTGGAAGTAAAATAGTACCTTGACCTGATATTCAAATTGTATTTAATGAATTTTCCCTATATATTATAATTAAGGTGAAACAGACATTTTGTTGTAATTTTAAAGTTTTTAAAAAGACTTTTTAAATTCTAAAGTTTAGCAAGTTGAAGACCCAGATGTTGGGTGGCTCGATGGAAGGGCCAGGAATAAAATAAAAAATGCATGCTTTATTCAACTTTAGCGTATGGGGATTTAACAAAAACCCTCTTTATTTCCTTCAGAACTTTAATGACTGAGTTTATCTGACTCAAATTCCAGATGTTACTCAGGGTTTTCATAAATCCATATGAATTTCAACAATATCTTTTATTTCTTTGAAGACTATTGTTGAGATTTTTATTGGAATTGCAGTGAATTTGTAAATTGCTCTTGGTAGGATGGCTGTATTGATAATGTTAGTTCTTCTGATCCATGAGCAGGAATATCTTTCCATTTCTCTGTGTCTTACTCTATTTCTTTTAACAGTGTTTTCCTTGTATAGGTCTTTCCTCTCCCTTGTTACATTTATTCCCAGGTATTTAATTTTGGGGGGTACAATTGTAAATGGGATCATTTTCTTAGTTTCATCTCTTGAGATTGCTTGCTTGCATACAGGAAGGCTACTGACTTTTGTGTATTGTTTTTTATAACCTGCTATTTTACTAAACTGGTTTATTGTCTTAATTAGTTTCTCTATGAATTTTTTAGAATTCTGTATCTATATGAATTATAATGATAGTCTTACTTTTCCTTCCCTATTTGGATTCTTTTTATTTTCAGTGTATTCCTTTCTCTTGCCTAATTGCCCAAGATAGGACTTCAGTACTATATTGAAGCTCTGGTGAGAGTAGACATCCTTGTCTTGTTTCAGATCTCAGTGGGAAGGCTTTCAGTTTAGATGTGTCGGTCTGAGAACAAGCGGTAGTAAAGGTAATGTGTAGCCCACTCAAAGTTGTGGGTTACAGGAAAATTGTCTCAAAAAAACCCCAGAAGATTAACTGGACTGAAATTATTCTTTTGGGTATCAATTTGATCCATTAGAAAAGTAGTGGGCATGGTTTTTGAAGACAAAAATGTCAGCCTGTAAAGCGATTTGGGATTTAGTAATACCTGTTTATGTGATACTATTGATAATCCAACACATAAGCGTTGAGTAACTGTAGGCATTCCCAAAGGAAAGGAATAAGAGCAGAGAAAAAGAAAGATCATCTAGAAACAGGGGGAAAATGGTGACTAGTTAGCCCCCTTTCTGCATTAGACTGAGAACTGGGAAATAAGAATTTTTTAAAACATGCAGAAAAATGTAGACCCACATCTACATTCAGATGAAAGAAAAACACAGTAATTGGGCCTTTCCTAAGTAACTGACAAGATATAGCCTATATTCAATCTCTCCAAACATGCCTGTCTTTGCCAGTTCTAAAGAATGCTAAACCCCAAAAGATGATGAAAACTTCCAGAAAAATTGTAGAGCACGAGTTCAAGAAGCAATTGTTTCCTTGAAATATTCATGATTATAAAGACTATCAATACATTTAGATTTTTATTTGGGCTTCAACGAAAGAGTTATAATACTATAAAGGATGCGTTTGTATCTTACTCATAAACCTTTACTCATGAATTGTTAGTATCAGGGAATTACTCCTTTTCTTTGTAAGCTGATTCTACAGGATAGAATTGATCCAAGGGACATATTTTGCTGATTGGTGCATAATTTTCTCATGTAGTGTTAGATTAAAAAATGCTTCTGTGTTCTCTTACATTGCTTTGGGAATATATTTCTTAAAAGGACAATTGATATTCAGAATCTACTTCATGCATAGAATTCTCACTCCCAGAAAGACAAACAGGAAAATCATTTGTATAGCTACAGATTGTTAGTGTCCTATACCTGGGGTGGTATAGGCGCTGGAGCCAGCCCATGGTTCAAATTCTAGCACTGATGTTAGACAAGTTATTTAACTCCTCAAAATACTTCTCTTGCCTGTAAAATGGGTATAAAATAGTATGTGCCTCATAAGTATGTTTTAAGTTGTTAGTAAATGCTGGCATTTGAGAACTACAATATTTTATTTTCTTGTACATTTTGACAAGTCAATCCTTAAAATCCAGTAGATTAATTAGGAAAAGGTTTATTTCTCTCAGATTGAATCTCCTTTGTGTCATGGTTATTCTATCATCCTGTTTCTCCTATTGTGTTTTAAAGATAATTAGTCTGCCTTAAATTGATTAAGAGTAATGTAAAAACACAGTATTCGCCTTCCCAAATTTTCAGGTATTTGTTTTCTTTCAATTTCTTTTTGCATGATCCAACAGAAAGTAGTTATGGATGGTGTTTGAATGGGTTCACTCATACACAAGAGAGCACAGTGGAATGTGCTAGTACTCTGAGGAATGGAAAGTGAGAAAACTGTCCATAATCTGTATAGTAGGATAGATTTTTTAAAAATTACATAAATTACTGAAAATTATTTTACAGATGATAACCAATAAAGCTGTGACTCTGTATTAGTAGCAGCAGTACTAAGTATGTCAAGTCATTCTAAAATTCAGAAAATCTTTTTCTTCAAGACAGATGGGAGATCCCATAATTCATTTGGGAGATGACGGTTTTATCTCAGGGGATTGAAATCAATTTAACATGAGAGTTAGATTTTAAAGTCAGTGCACACAATATATTTGAAGTCAAAATTGCCTTTGATCATTCTTAAGATTGTAGGGGTTGGTTGTGTCTGGACACTTGTCGCATTGACAGCTTTTACTCCAGCGCTAGAAGTGCTCTCTCTCGCCATTGTAGCGACAAATTAAGGAGTTGGTTTAAATATAATAGTCATTCTATGACAAAAATGGGTATTTTTGAACACTAGAACCATGCTCATAACAAGAGGCTTGGACAAATAGAGGAATTCAGAGATTCAGGGTTACATTAAAGGAAAAGCAGACGCGTAACTCCTGAGCCCTTATTTTGTGGCACACTGGTTGAATGGAATGACTCACAGAGTCAGTGGCACTCTTCCTCCTCCCCCCATGCACTACTCTGCTGTCCTCAGTGTATATACCTGAATTAATGGGAGTTAAATGCATGTTTATTGTACTTCAACAAATGAGGACAAATGTTCATACCGTGGACGAGGTAATACAGCACGCTGCTGGATTCATCCAGCTGGGTGGTATTGCCTCAACTTTTTATTTTTGCATAGAAGACCTGGGGTACAGGCCAGGTATATGACGGGTGAGAGGAGTCACCAGAGACAGAGTGGGGAGCTGAACAGGCAGATCTACTGAAATACACTGCTGAGGGGAGTAGCGGGTGAGGCAGAAGAGGTCTGCCTGCGCCTTGTGGGCCAGCTCCCTGGGAGGGGGTGGGCAGGGGATCAAACTCAGGCCATAGCAGTGATAGGGCTAAGATTAACTCCTCGGCCACCAGGGAGGCCTGGCCTCAACTTTATAATCTGTTCGCTTTGCTTTATAGATCATGAATGTCTTTACTAGTGGACAAGTGTGTTGATAGAATGGGAAGCTCTGAAATGTGAGACACATCTTCCACTTCATCATTACTCCTCTGAATTCTTTTTGATGTCTGGAAGAGACCCTAAGTATAGCTGAGGCCCAGAGGTGGCAGGACTAGCTTAGTTCTACTCTATGGAAGAGGAGCCCCTTTTCTTTGCACACAAATTATTAATTTGGACAGTTATTAGGAGAACTATGTCAGGAATGAAACTGCACACTTTGTCATCTTATATATATGAAATTTACATAATTGCTTAATTTGTGTTTTATAATGTGCTCTAGTCCTTTCAATTAATCTTTTCTAAAATCACAATAGAGAACAAATGAAGGACTGTTCCTTCAGCACGCTACCCTTGATCTGTTTTTCTCTGAGTTATTTAGGAAAGGTAAGAAAGAAATGGTCATATAATATGGTGCCAACAATTTATGGGAGGAAGTACATGAATGTTCAACTAAATTCTTTAGCAGGTTTTGTTACCATTGTTGGTATCTGAAGTTCATGTTAAGTTTGCAAATTCAAGTGATGCATCTATGGATATTTCTGTTCAACCCTTTCATCTTTTCTGTGTTTCACTGTTTCTAATAAAATACTGAGGGGGAAGAAAGTCCTTAAATCTTAGGCTTTTCAAAACAGTTCAGTCCATAATCATTTACTGGTTATCTACTATATACATTTCAATAAGTGCTATGGACAGGGTTGAATTCAACATGGTGTTCACCTTTAGTAATTATATCAATTTTCTATTGGTATAACAATGTTAAATAACTAACTTGATGACGTGCAGCCATAAACATTTATTTTCACACTCATGGGTATGCTGATTGACTGTGAAATAGGTGATCTCTCCTGACTGCTTCTAATTGCAAGTTCTGCTGGGTATCGTTCTTGAATTCTCATCTGGCGGTCTGTTTTCTATGGTCAGTGTTTCTCATGTTACCTGCACAATTTAATGACTACATAGACTGGCCCACCTTATCAGATTATGCTGTAACAGGAATAAAAACAATTCAAGAAACATTTGTTAAGTGCTCGCTAAAATTTTGGAAATTCTTTACTAAGACCAGGCCCATAGAAATAATTAATGTCCAGCTATGTTTTCTCAAGGAGGTATGATAGTAATAATACATAAGGGACTCAGTGTTTTTTTTAAATCAAGTATTTAACAGGAAATGTGTGAGTATTAAACTACAGACTTTTAATTTCTGAACAATTTTAAAGAATAAACTGAATTTCCTTGTATCTTAGTGAAAGGTTTACATCCCTTTTAAATTATACACTTGTTGTATAGATCAACACTGTAGGAAATCAACCATAACATTTTATAATTAAAAATAATGCAGGGGTGTAAGATCTTCATTGCCTGCAGAACTTTAAAAATCTATTAATTTCCCATTAGTTGCAGCAGAATGACCCAACTCCTTAAATGGAAAGGAAAATAAACTTCTTGAACCAAACTTTGTGATAAAGACCCAGCATGTGCTATTAATTTAAACTGTTTCTCTCAATGATTTGATTATATTTTACGATATAACCTAATCAGTGGATTGGAAATGTAGAAAATGTTTCATTTGGTTTCTAAATGAGGGATAATGAAGGTCATAAAATGTCTACCAAAATGAATAAATTGCTATTAAGATAAAGTATCTGAAAAATACAAGTAAAACCTATTTCCTTCTCTCTCTCTATGTGTGGATGGGGAAGAAAGGAAGGAATATATATGCACATATGCATGGACACAAATATATTTGAACTATATATGCATATGAGGCATGGGGGGGCCTCAAAGGTTTTAGTAATGTTTCCCTGTTTGATCTGGGTGGTGGTTTTATGGGTGTATTTACTTAGTGAAAATGTAGCAAGCTACACAGTTGAGACTTGTGCATTTTTCTGCATGTATTTTTTAACAGCTTTATTGGGATATCAGTGACATAAGAAAGAACTGCAGTCGTTTTATGTGTACAACTTGATGAGTTAGACATATACAAACACATGTAAGTCCATTACTACAATCAAGGGAACAGACGTATCTAACACCTCCCCCAGTTTTCCTGTGTTTCCTTTTGCTTTTTGAAAATGTTCTGTTTTGTGAAATATTTATTTTTTAAAAAGCACATCTGGTTTCTCAATAAGATGACTTCCTGCCACCCTTATTTTTCACAATTTCTGAAACAGCCGCTTAATGACTCTAACACGTTCTTTCGAATTTCCATTATTTTTCATTCTTCAAATCATGGAGGAATCATTTTAATCTTTTCAAGTCCCTCATCTTGTTCACTTATGATTAATTCCTTTTGTGGGGATCAGGCAGGAGACCTTAGAGAATTTATAGTCTCTCTTCATTCTTGTATCTGCCAAAAGAAACTTTATGTTACAAACCTTGATTATTGATTCTCTCCATGACATTTAAAATGATATCTTTCATAGGAACTCTGTCTGCTATCACCTTTCTGCCCAAAGTAATTTGCAGCAACCATGGAAATTTTGAAATTAGATTGGAGACCTTCTGTCCCAAACCACATGCTTGTTGAAACAGCATTTTGAATAATGTGAGGTTATTCCTAATCCTGGCAATAATACCTAAGAATAAGGCAAGACTTAATGGGTTGATCTATTAAATCCATTTCTCAAATCAAAGGTTAGCAATTTTTGTTTCCTTGAAAAATCAAGGTTAGGTCTGTCTTCAGGCATGCATTAAGCAATGATCTTAAGTTCCTAGGAAAGGCAGGCGTCCTGAGCTAAGCAGAGGGCATACTTATTCAATTGGAAAGCCCTTTAACAAAGGAATTGTTTCCTCATGGGCAGTACTAAAGCAACTTCCCATTACTAAGGCACGTTAAACTGCCTCTTGGGCATTTTGCCAAAATTTTGAGCTGCATTACAGGCTTTTCGTATAAAAAGTGTTTTTCTCTGAAATAGTTCAAACACTTTCCTCTCTCCCTCTCCTTCTTTATTTTCCTATTTCTCACAGACTCCATCAAAGTTACCCAACGTCAAGCATTAATTTCTACTCTGGCTCTCAGCAAGTATAACACAGTGAGCTATTGAGATGAAGGAGTGTGATGAGGGGGGAGTTCTTCTGACTAGAAGAGGTGAAACCCCTAAAATGCAGGGACGTTTCATAATAATTTTTTCATCTTATACTAAAATATAGCTTGTAGAATAAAGAAAATACACACATAGTAAAAAAGAAACAGCATTACTTAGGCACAAAACACATGTAATCGTGAAGTCCAGGAAACATTGTCCTCAACCACCTTTGTAAACATGTTTGGTCATCACTCAACTAAAGTTTTGCTAATAAAATAAGCGCATAAGCAGTTTGGACCTGATTTGGACTCTGATTCTTCATACAAACTGGAAGCTGAGTGAGGCAGTGGACAGCTCTGTCTGCAGAGGAGAGCAGTATGCTGCAGGTTGGTGCAATGCACCTTCACCACTGAATAGCCTGAGTAAAGGCACTTCCAGCCTAGATGTTGAACTCACATGAGAAAAAAAAAACATACTTCTCTCTGCTCTTAGCCTTTGTACATATTTATTTTTTGGAAGTTAATCTTTATCCTAATTAATTCAGATAGGTTTTTTGTTCTTGATTAAGTTTTGGTAGGCTTCTAATTTATGAAACAAATATTTGATGATTTTCATGAGTAAAAATGCTTTCTGTGTCTGTAGGATTCTTTTTTAAAATCAGAACATTTTCCACACCTGTTATATAATCGTCACAAGTATTCTCTGATGGTGGTTAAGGTGATTCCTCATATCTATCTTACAAATGAGGAAATGAGTTTATTTTTAAAAAATTATTTATTTTTGCATACAAGAGCTGGGGTACAGGCCAGAGTCATGGGAGGTGAGAGGAGTCACCACAGACAGAATGAGGAACAGAACAGGCAGATCTAACAGAAATACACTGCTAAGGGGAGCAGCGGGCGAGGCAGGAGAGGTCTGCTACCCCACGTGGGTCACCTTCCCAGCCAGCGGCAGGGATCGAACTTGTGCTGCAGTAGCTGTGGTCTGCTTCATAGTGCAGTGCTTAACCCACTGAGCCACCAGGGAGGCCCCAGAAATGAGTTTATTGGCAATTGAACCTTGATCTTTCAAATTCTCTCAGAAACCTGTATGAATTTAGAGGGAATGTAGGCCGCTGACAACTTTTAAAAATTCATCCAAAATGTTTTATTAAATTAGACCCCATAATGTTACTTATTTTAATAAGGGAATCTCACTCTTTTGGAGAAAAAAATTACTGTATCATTTAACAAATAATTCATCTGATAAATTATGAACTTGTTAAGTGTATCTTCCAACTGAATATTTTAAATACCAAATTTTCTTGGCTTTTTTTTATAAATGTATTAAACTTGAAATCATAAAAATGTTAAAAATTACCCATAGTACCAAATACTTCAAATTAAATTCTATTGAATTTCATTGAAAATTTTTAGGTTGTTTACATAAATATGTGTTTTCATGAATTTTAAATGACACATTTTATATCTTTATTGTAAAATGAAGTGGCAGATGAAAGAAAAGCAGAAAAAGTATGTGTAACTTAAAGGACTCAGATATCACTGAGTGATATATATATCACAATATATAATATATATTCTGTATACAAAAATGAAAAAGTGTTTTAAAAATACTTAAATAATAATGGATAACATTAGTGATCCCCACTAGGACCATGGATTACAGTACAACTGTTTCGTCCATTACCTTGTTTAACATTCAGAAGAAGCCTGTAGGATAAGTACTATAATTATCACCATCTTTACACAAGAAGGAACTGAGACTTGGTACATTAAACATAATGGAGGTATGTTTAAAAAGATGGTATTAAGTAGCGTCACAGGTTGTCTGCATTCAAAACACTTGTTCAAACATTTCACTACAGCATTTGAACGCCATGAGCCATGTGGCTGCCATGTATTCTCTCCTGTTCATGTACCACTGTTCTCTTAATATTTTCTTTTTGTACATAGAACTTGCTGTCTAATATTAATGGTACCATATATTTTCTTTTGATTAACGTTGGTTTGCATCATTATTTGTGTTTTGGAGCTACAGGATCTCACCCTCCAGGTGTTGTAACTATAACACACCCACCATCAAAGCACCCACAATCCATGCCCATGCTCCCTTGTGCTTCTTTGTCACTCTGATCTCACTCCCTCTCAGGTATTTCCAAGTCTATAATCAACTTTCTAGGGTTAATTGTCTGATCGGTGGTCCTTTCCTGCCTCTTGGATGGCACCTTGGCACCACTAAATTCTAACTTGCTTCACTTCATCATCTGTTTTCCAGTGTTGTTTACAGTTAGGGTTTTGGTTAAGGCCCCTTGAGTTAATAACAATTTTAGTTGTTTAAAATAATTTACATACTAACCACATTTATTTTCCTACTTTAATAGTGGAAAAAGTGTATTCAATTTTAATTAGAGCTAGATATGTCTAAAGTTTGGTCTTCTATGAATTCATAGGGGAAATAATTTTTATTTATTCGCTTACACTCAACTCATCAAAAAGCTGCATTTTTCTTTATCTGTAACCAAGAGAATTCATCTTAAAATAAACAAAGTTCCAATCTTGTGAGTTTTGCTAATGAAAACTCATCACAATTGTAATGGCTTTTTACAAAATAATGAAAAACTATTGTTTCTAATTTAAATTGCAGTTGGGAAGAATCTTACAAAAACTTCAATTGAGTCTATTAAAAGGGAAAAATCCATCATTGTCTTGCAGTTTCTTAATCTGTACATGACAAGCATCATTCAAAATTTGTAACTATATTTAAATTACCATGCCTAATGGAGTAGCCATCATGAAGACTGCATCCAAGACACATTAAATGCTTTCAATTTCTACCTGATTATTCAATCTGAAAATTGATTATGAACTAGTAAGTAGTGGCTCAGCAATGTGCAGTATTAGTCAAGTGACCTATTATTTTGAAAGTCTTCAACTTCATACAGTTATTTGATGGTTACTGTTCTCTCCCACTTACTGTTGTATGTTAATAGTATGTTAAAATTTGTTGGGTGGCTATTTTGCATTGGAAATTGAGGCTTTGAAGTAAAGCAAATTGTAAATAATAAGATAGTAAAAATGACCTTGTACTATATTCATCAGATGATGACAGCCTGAAATGCTCTAATTCCTGCAATTATTAAATTCTACTCAGCTGGATGTCTTCGATTTGGCATTCCCGGTCTGCCTCCCACCTTTGCGTCCCTTCTCTGTACCACGTAAAGCTGACCCACCCAAACTATCCATCTTTGGGCTTCTCTTTGATTAGTCAATTGGTACTGAAGGTAAGCGTATCCATGATTAGAAAAATGGGAGAATGCAAGCAAGGTATTTAGGTCTCTCGTTTCCTCCTTGCAAATTATTGTAAGCTTATTGTAAATCTTCCCCCTTGTTTGCTTCTGTCAGCTGCCCATCTCCACGCAGCTCTCTGTCCCAAGTTCTGGAAATTTCTTCCTACTCTCTCCTCTCTTAGGCAGAGGGTAACATTGTGTCGTACAGTATTTGTGCTTTCCCTACACACACTGTCTTATACCTTTGTAAATTATACTTTCATTTCACATCTCTCAAACTACCCAGTTTAAATATCCAATTTCTTCATATTTTATATACCAGTAGTCAAGGAACTGTAACTGAGTTAGTAAGAAACAATGTGCAATTTTGCAGTAAGAAACACTGATCAGCAGTTCCCGAACTGATAAAATGGAAATGGGGGGAAGGAGGGGTAGACATTATAAAAGAAATCAGGATACTTACTTGTTCATTCAGAAAGTGCCTAGAGACCCAACTTTGAGGTATAGTGACAATGGGCACAAACTTAAGAGTCCAGAAACAGTCTGACCATAGTGTAAGGAGTCATTTTTATCTCATTCATAGCTGACCAGATCCCTAATAAGGGTGTGTTTCTTGCAACACAGTGTATCTACTTGGAAGCAGAGGTACAGTATTAGGGAGGAGGAGACTGTATTCACTTCCTAAGTCTCATTCTATCTCCGGCTTTGATTTCTACAGATATTCTCTGTTTCTCAAATTTAGATATTTATAATGAACTCTATAGAACCTGCAACTACAAATCCCAATGTTTATTCATCTCTTCATTTGTATATTTAGTCTCAAAGATTCTAAGTCCAAGTTAAATTACTGATTTACCAAGACCCTTATTCCTCACTCTCAGTTGAAGTGAAATTGAAGTCTAATTTCGCAGGCCAACATTACTGAAATCATCATTAATATTTTCTTTTTTGTATCCTCCACATCTATTTTATGATGGCATTCTATTGGTTCTACATTCAAATTATAATTATAGGCTGAGCACTGAACACCATCCCCAAGGTTTAATACTCTGATCCTAAGATCATCTATTACTGTTTCTATGGAAATATTTGGTTTTTCTTCTACCCTTGCCCCATTGAGTCAAATTTCAACCCATTAACCAGAGAGATTCTTTCAAAACATAAGCTGTATCTTCTGGTAACTTGCTCTGTGGTCAGAATAGAGGGGATTGTATCAATAGTTTCAGGCTCTGAAGTTAATATGAAAAAGTTATAACTTGGGAGACTAGCTTTTTCTAGTAAATATAGGATTCAGAATTTTATACAATGGCCCAAACAAAAACATACTATAGAAAATTATCATAAAACTTATAAATGAAATACCTTTAAAATAATCTAGATTATATCAAACTGATGGAGGGAATGCAGGATTGTATAGCCACTTCGGAAGATAGTTTGGCAGTTTGTTACAAAGCTAAACAATCTTACCATACAAAGTCGCAGTTGTGTTCTTTAGCATTTACCTAAGTGATTTGAAAACTTTGGTCCACACAACCTATATTTGAATATTTACAGCAAAATTTATTCATAAAAACAAAATCTGAATGAAACCAAGATGCCCTTCAAGTGATAAACAGATAAGCTATGGGGTATCTATACAATAGGGGATTATTTAGTGATAAGAAGAAATGAGGTGTTAAATCGTGAGAAGACATGGAGGAATCTTTGAAAACATTTTACTAAGTGAAAGATGGGCTTGTCTGAAAATAGTGCAATTTTAACTCTATGACATTCTGGAAAAGGAAATAAGGTCAGTGCTTGCCACGGGTTTGCTGGGTGGAGAAGAGTATGTGGTGGGGAGGGAGGGAGGCAAAGATGAAGAGACAGAACACAGAAGATTTTTCAGACAGTGAGACCATTCTGTATGTATGACATTGTGATGATGACTACATTTGTCCAGACCTCTGGAACTACACAGCACGGTGGCCTAGTGTAAACTGTGGAATGCATTTAATAATAGGTCTGTATTCTTAGATTGTAACAAATGTTCCACCCTAATACAAGATGTTAATAAGAAAAAATATACTTTAGTTATTTGTATTTCCTGAAGTTACCTATTGTACCCATCAGAAAAGTTAACATTAACCCAGGATGTTTAGTTGGTGGGGAGATTATAGGGGACATGGGAGAATTAACAATATACTTTAATTCAGGCCCTCATAACCTCATAAATGATAATATAGTATAACCATCTCTTATAAGTATCATGAATAATTAAGTTTTCTAAATCATTGCTTTTCCTTGTCACACAATACTCAAAAAGCTTAAATATATTGGTATTGCTTGTAGGATGAATTTTTAAAAAATAACATTCTACTCCATCTTTTCTTTGACTATTTCTTACCTGAGCTCTCAAATAATGCCCTTATGAGAACTATGTTTCACAGAAACTCATCTGCATATGCATTCTCACTTCTATATCTACTTCCTTTGGCTAAATCTGAAGTAACATGTTTAGATAAAAGCTGTACCAATTATGAGGTGTGATACTGAGCAAGTTATTTTTTGAAGCTTTTTGAGTATCAAATTCCTCATCTGAAAAGTGTAGATGATGATAATAAAGATCAGGATGCTAAAGAATCCAGAAGTGAATCTTCAGAAACGAATAGGATATGGCTACTCTCCTGAAGGTACTTACCATATGAGTGAAAAAGACCAGCTGAATTAGAGGTAAACTTCTTGATAGCAAGATGCATGTCTGCTTACTCTAAGTTCACAGTTTTCACAATGCTTTGTGCATACTCAACACTAAAGATGTATTTAATTTGATTATATGCAGAGAAATGTGAAATGGGAGTTTTAAATATCATCACATTTAATGGAAGAAATCATTCCAATGAACATTTCAAGAAAGACTGAAAGTTTTTTTTCCAGGGGAAAATGCTAGTTTTCTCTTTGCCTTACAGTATGTTCTAGGTTGTTTCATTTGTAAAGCAACAACAAACTCTACAGTACCTACAATAGCAAACAGCAAAAGATTGCAAATGAAAGAACAATCTCTTCAATTTACTGGCTATATTTTGTCACTACAATAATGTCTTCAATTTATTTAGGGCTTATAGTTTATAAAGTACTTTTACAAGCTGTAATCTTACATTTGATCTTCAAATAACTGAGATAACTACTGTCATCCTGAAACGGATAAATGCAAACTTGCACAAAGTTCTTTCTAGTTTTTCTGACAACCAATGATGCACACAACTGACAGTGTCCTAAAATTGACCCTAGGAAGTATTAAACCACTGACTCCCATTAACATGGTTGACCATCAATCAGTGTTACCTAATTTGTTATTCCAAAAATGGTATAAAAACACCATTGAGCAGTTCAAATATATTTATGCTACAATCTGCAAAATAATAATAAAAGAATATACAGAAAGAAGTGGCATATGAACTCTTTAAAGAGCAAACACTAAAGTAAAAGATTTTTTATACTAAAATGATTAAATTTAGATTTAAAAATTTACATGCAAGAGGTAACCAAAAAAACAAAGCAATCATATAGTATAATTTCTAGCCATTAGCAGATATAAAAATTAATTTTGAATATGCTCTTCATAGTTATTCAATATGAAATGCTAATTTTAATATTACTAGCAAAACCTTACAAAAGTAGATTTAAAGAATCTAAAAATTTAGAAAAACAGTTTTTGTAAATTGAAAGTAGATGTGAAATATACAACAAAAGTGACATCTCAAAAAAATTCAGGGAATTTAGAACAAGGAAATGAAAATTGTTTGTAACCTTGTAAATTTGGAGTAAACTCCAAAGTAAGGTCTATACCTCCATATATACCTCCATATTTAGTGATGTGACCTTTCTTTTAATTGAAGTATCACTGTGTTATAACAGGAATTTCGGGCGCTTACTGTTGAATATCAACTGGTATATGTAATACATATGTCACCACTAAAAGTAACCTATACTTGGCTATACAATTGTCCCCCTTTCCCTGATTTATCAAGTTCACTGTCCCATTTCCATCTGGTAACCGCTAAGCTGTCTTACAGTCCAAAAGTTTATTTTTGTTTTATTCAGTTGATCTATTTTTTGTTTTCTCTATATACGAGACCCATATGAGTAAAATCATATGGTGTCTTTGCTTTATGATTTATTTCACTAAACTTAAGTCCCTCTAGGTGGATGGCCATATTATTATTTTAACAAATTTTTAAAAATATTTATGCATACAAGAGCTGGGGTACAGGCCAGAGTCCAGGGCGGTGAGAGGATTCACCAGAGTCAGAGCGGGAAGCAGAACAGGCAGACTGACTGAAACACACTGCTGAGGGGAGCAGTGGGTGACGCAGGAGATCTGCAGCGCCATGTGGGTCCCCTCCCTGGCGGGGGATGGAACTCATACTGCTGTGCAGCGATGCTACACAGTGTGGTGCTCAACCCGCTGCACCACCAGGGAGGCCCATATTTCATCTTTTTTATAGTTGAATAATATTCCTATGTGTATATATACCGTATCTGCATTATCTAATCATCTGTTGATGGACACTTAGGCTGTTTCCAGGTCTTGACTGTTTTGAAAAATAATGAGATAAACATGGGGTACATATATCTCTTTGAATTTGTGGTTTTATATTTATTTCATTATCAAGCTGTTTTAATTATCACTGAAATATAGCTTGAAGTCAAGAAGTGGGATGCCTCCAATTTTGTTCTTTTTCTCAGGAGTGTTTTCACTACTTGGGGTCTTTTGTGACTCCAAATAAATATTATGATATTTCTTCTTAAAAAAATTATTTATGATAGCAGAACGGGGTACAGGCCAGAGGTGTGGGGGGTGAGAATATTCACCAGAGACAGAGTGGGGCACAGAAGAGGCAAATTGACTGAAACACACTGCTGAGGGGAGCAGGGGGTGAGGCAGGAGAGGTCTGCTGCTCCACGTGGGTCCATTCCCTGGTAGGGGGGTCAAACTGGTGTTGCAGTGGCTGGGAATGCTTCCTAGTGTGGTGCTTAACCCCTTGTGCCACAGGGGAGGACCGCAAATAAATATTATGATTTTTCTATTTCTGTGAAGAATGCTGTTGAGATTTTAATTGAGATTGCATCCCAATAAATATGGAAATGTATATTGCTTTAAATATTGTCGTATATTGGGCCTCCCTGGTGGCGCAGTGGGTTGAACAACGCACTAGGAAGCAAACCGCATTAGGAAGCAAACTGTAGCCACTGCAGCACAAGTTGGATCCCTGCCGCCAAGGGAGGGGACCCACATGGCGCAGTAGATCACTCCTGCCAGACCCGCTGCTCCCCTCAGCAGTGTATTTCAGTTCCTTTTCTGTTCTGCTCCCCACTGTCTGGTGAGTCCTCTTACCTCCCGCGACTCTGGCCTGTACCCCAGCTCTTGTATGCATAAGTAAATAAATATTTTAAAAAAATTGTAGTATAGCCATTTTAGCAATGTTAATTATTCTAATTCATGAATACATAATATCCTTCTGTCTCTTTCTGTCTTTGATTTCTTTCAACAGTGTCTTATAATTTGGGGGTACAGGCCTTTCATTTCTATTTATTTCAAGATGTTTTACTCTTTTTTGATGTGATTGTAAATGGTATTTTCTCATTCTTTTGCACATAAGAACACAACCAATAGTGTAGCCTGCCACTATACTGTGTTAATTTATTAACGTTTCTAATAGTTTTTAAATAAAATACTTAGAATTAACTATGTATATTATAATCAGCAAATAGTGATAGTTTTATTTTTTTTCCTTTCCAATTTGAATATGCTTATATAAACCCCACTTTATCATGGTATATGATTCTTTAATGTACTGTTGAGTTCAGATACTAATACTTTGTTGAGGATTTCTGCATGTATGTTTATCAGCAATAGTTGTCTATAGTTTTCTTTTTTGTGATGTTCTTGTCGATGTCAGAATCAGAGAAATGTTGGCTTCATAGGATATTTTGGAACTTCTACATTTTTCAGAAGAGTTTGAGAAATATAGCTATTAATTTTTGTAAGTTTGGTATAATTTACTAGTGAAGCCATCTGGTAGTCCTGGATTTTTTATTTTCGGTATGCTTTTAATTACTCTTTCAATTTCCTTAATGGCAATCATTCTGTTCAGTTATTCTCTTCTTGATTCTGTCTTGCAATGTTGTATGAGTCTAGCAATTTGTCCATTTTTTCACTATGTTATTGTTCATAATAGTTATAAGTCTGGAAGTCTTATCTGTTATAACTTCTATCTCTGAGTTTGTGTTTTCTTCTTAGTAAGTCTGACTAAAAATTTATTTTGTTGATCTTTTCAAAGACCTAACTCTTGGCTTCATTGAGCTTTTGAATTGTCTTTCTAACCTCTACATCTTTAACTGATGATATATAATTTTTATTATTTCCTTCCTTCTGTTGACTTGGTTTTGCTTTTTCTTAATTTCCTAGTTCTTTTTGGTGTAAGTTTAGATTTTTTTCTTATTTGTGATTCTCCTTCATGGAAGTTAGACCTATATTACTATAAATTTCCCTCTGCTTTTGCTGCATCCCATACGTTCTAATAAGTCATGTGTCATCGTATTACTTCACTTTTGATTTCCTCATTGACACATAGTTGTATCATTGTGTAGTATCATGTTTATTATCCACATAATATTGCTTTTACTCTCTTCTTTCACTTTCTAGTTTTATACCATTATGATATGAAAAGAGGCTTGATGTGATTTCAATCTTCATAAACATTGAGTACCAAGTGTCTCTATATATGGTCTATCCTTAAATGTTCCATGAACATGTCTAACTGGAAAAAGTGCATTCTGGTGTCTTGGGGTATAATGCTCAATAATTAATAAGTCCATCTCATCTAATTTGTCATTTCCTTGTTTTTCTGTTTGGAAGGTGTTTCCATTGCTTAAGTGGGGTGGGAAGTTCCTCTACTATTAATATGTTGCTGTCAACGTGTCCCTTTTGGTCTGTTAACCCTTGATATATTTTGGTGCTGCTATGTTATGTGCACAGATATTATTAAGTGTTATTTATTCCTGTTGCACTGGTCCCTTTATCATTATACTGAATACATACTCTACTTTGTCTTTTGTTACCTATATTGACTGGAAACTTATCTGATGTAAGTATAGAAGTACAGCCTTTTTAAATTTCCAGCTGGCTTGGAGTAACATCTTTTATCTTTTTAAATTTATGTTTCTACAGCTCAAGTGGGTTTGCCTTTGATTGGCAAATTCAGTCCATTTGTTTTTAGGGTGATTACTGATAATACAAAGACTTGAAATTGCCATGTTATCTTTTGTTTTCTGGCTCTACTTTCTATTGCTTTGCTCAAGAAGAACTCCTTTCCATGAAATGAAATGAAGAATTCATTACTCTGTGTTATTGGGTAAAAGAATGAAGAAAAGGTTTAGCTTTATAGCTTGAAGGCCTTCCACTTCATGCCATGCTTTCATAGTTTATACTGGGCCATGACCACTGGCTTTTGCAGCTATTTGTGTGCTTGAGTGTAAAATCTTCTAGAAAATTTATATTTATTTCATGTAGAGGGCTTTGGTATTTGTCTTTTTTTTAAAAAATAGAATTGAATCTATATGGCTTGCTTGAATGTATAATACAATCAAAATAATTGTGTGAAAGCAAGTGTGTAAATATATTTTGGTCAAAATCATGGTAAAGATTATTGGCATTTTGTCTATTGACAATTATGGTGCAAGCTTGGACCACCTTATAACCCTTAATGTTTTATAGATATATTCTGTAGCATTTTTCATGTTTTTATATGACTTCTTTCAGTTATAATTTCTTGTCAGTCACTGGACAGTTAACAAACATATTCCAGATTCATCCTGTCTTGAGCAACATAAGAGAAGCAGTTCAAAGAGAGTATCTACCAAATACACAGATAAACTTGTTCTGCCTGTTTCTGCTTTCATAGTATTAATGTCTACTTATATTAGGCCAAAGTATAAAATTGCGATTTGCATGGATCAAAATGATTGAATAGCAGTAGTTTCATATGATATAATTCATATATATGTGTGTGTACATATATATAACATATGTACATGCGTACAACTTGGAAAAATATATAGAGATTTTGACAATGTTTACCCTTGAAGATTAAATGATAGTAATGTTTTTTCTTTTATACATTTGTATTTTTTTGAAGAATGAGCAACTTTGATTTGTAAGATAAAAATAATCCGTTTATAATATGATTCCAGAAAAGAATGTGACTTTTAAGGTATATATTTTAAAATCTCCCATCTTAATTGACATCTCAAATATTATTATTAATTATCTATTTTACTTTGATTTCTAGTAGATATTCTAAACAATATATCCAAAGCTAAACTCTCATTCCCCCAGTCATAGCTCCTCTCCCTAGTGAATTTTATATTACTATGTCTTTCTTTTCTCAGTAAAGGGAAATTTCATTTTTAAGCCTAAAATCTTTGTGTCTATGTTTGACTCCTTTTATCCCTCCCATAATTAATCCAATAAGAAATAATACCACCTTCACCTCTACCACCTTAGTGCATGCCAACATCAGATGTTATCAGGTTCGGTCATTTGCTAATGGTCTCTTAACTAGTCTTCTTGTTACAACTCCTGGTAATACAGTCAAATTATCACCTCTCTTCTCTAAAACCTTTATGGGTTTCTCATCTCATTTTAAAATAAAATCTTTATTTGAATATATCCTTCACTGTAATGTACTTGGACCCTTGTAATCTGTTCCCTGACCCTACCTTGCCCTCCCTGCAGCCTTCCTTTCTTTATCCCAGGTTACTGTAATTGCTATACTGAAACACTTTTCCTCAAACTGCAATGTGGCTTTTTCAATCACTTCACTGATATCTGTGTTCAAATGTCACAAGATCATAGGATTTCCTTGACCATTCTATTTAAAATACCTAGACAGATAGCTAGATACAGCTACAGATAGAGATACAATGATATCGTGTTATCCATGCATTACCTTAATTAGTTCACAGATTCTTTAAGCAGTGTCTGTATTTGTTGACTGTTGTTAGCTTTGTGCTTAAAATAACTCTTGACACATAACAGCACCAAAACAAAGTTGACTAAATGAATTAGTAATGTCACCATATAATACATGGGGGGAAGGGCAGGAGAAGTGTTTGAAGAAATGGAACCATCACAATCCACCACTAGTTGGTCTTCCCTTTCAGCTCGCTTAGAATTACAAGAGCAATAATTAAGCTCTCTTTAGAAGCTAGAATAACAATTGGCACCATGAAATAGTTGGCTTCTTAAAGATAAAGGAATTTATCTTTCTGTGTCTGTGTATTTTAAGTGATCCAGTTGAAAGATGATTTGCAACTGAGTTGCAGCAGGGGTAAAATAATTAAAGTGAGGAAGCTGGATGATCAAAGGCTGAGCAAGAATTTATAAAACTTGATAACAGATTGGTTACAGGTTGTGGGAGAGAATGGAAGAGGAATGAACTTTCTAGTCTGGAAAATTGAGGTAACTAAGATAAAAACCTACCTTTATATTCATCAGGGAACTCCTAATTCCTCTATACCAACACTATTGCCTTAGCATCAAAATTAGCTCTCTCCCGACAAACTAGCATTATCAGAAAGAGATAGTAACACATTAAAATCATAAGGGATGGAGGTGGGGAGGAAGGAAACCCTGAAACCAAAATTATTCTTACAGATTTGGCAAAAATCTCAAGTAAAAGCATAATAGCATTTAAAACCCTAACTAGTGAGCAGTTTTTCAGCTGAGAACCTTTGTTCAAACATGTGTTGCCACTTGTCAACTAGCATGTCCTCCATTTTGGTTCTGCTAAAATAATTGCTTATCTTTATGTCAACAGATTACATGATATGTAATAAAATAACACAATGATGGAGCCCAGTGAATGTGAATAGATTTAACATTCAAAAGCAGTGATTTAAAGTTTAAAGTAACACTTTAACTTCAGTTTTCTTATATCACCAAATAATATATTCACATGCAACATAGTGAGGAAGCTGGGCAGGGCAGTAATTGTCTCACCTTACCATGCATGAGAACCACCTGGGGGCTGACTGAAACACAGATTCCTGGGTCCTAGCTCCAAAGATTCTGATTCAGTTGGTCTGAAATGCTCAATAATTTGCATTTCTGACAAGTTCCTTAGTAATGGTGATGCTGCGGATCTAGGGCCCATCACTGTCTTAATCATTTCTGATACTGTTACAGGGCAGGGAGAGGGGCACCCCAGAACCCTCAAACCTGCTCTCTCTGAATGGGTTCTGCCATTCGCCACATTAAAACAAACATATAAGACCTTTAATGGAAAGGAACTTTAATATAATTAACGTATAATAGAGAAAGGACAAAGAATATAGGTACTATAAGTTAAGCATCTAAAGTTACCCATTTCTTTGAGGGTAAAAGTCCAGCTAAATAGGATTGGCTCAAAGCAAGACCCAAAAGCCTGCTACAAGTCTAAGGGACCTTTCAGTAGAGACTCATAGAAAAGGGTCAGAAAGAGTCAGACAAATTTAGGAGGAAAACAGCAAAATTAAAATTAAGGTGAAAGCTGCCATTGTTAACCTTCCCACGGGTCTCTCACCTACATCTGTTCCAACCAGTCCAAGACCAAAAAGCAAGCGCAGTTTCTTCACATGTTCCTCTGCTCCACGTGCCTCTTCCACGTCTCCTTGCTGCTCTCCATCCTGCTTCCTTCTTCCTCCCTTCCTTCTTTTTCTCTCCTCTCTCCAACATCTTCTTATCGCTGCTCAGCTCCACCCACTTAGGGCGGAACCGGGATTCTGGAACTTCCCCTCTTTCTTGGGGACCACCCTGTTACAATATCAGAGAAAGTGTTCTTTAAAATATTAAATTTCACATCCAGATATAGAGTAACAACTATGAGGCCGGGAATATTTCTTCATCCTTGTCATTGCCAGGAGGGCAATTTCACAGTCTCCTGAACCTCTAAGAGATGTAATCCTTGGATGAAGTGTTAATTAACCAAATCACTAGTGAGAAACAAAATAAGGAAAAGAAAAACAAAGAAATGTAGTTTCTAGGTCTGTGTCCTGGAAATGTAGTTTGGCTTTTATGAAAGGAGTATTTTTAGATATCCAACTAAACTCTTATTCTTTACATCTATTGTCACATGCTAAAACGGCCAGGGTAGGCTTTGATGGTTTAGCCTTGGGGAGTAGGGCTAAGAGGATAGAAGAACTATCTGCAGGCAATTTTTTCCAAATGTTTATGTAAATCATAAGCTGCTTTCCCTCTTATTTAAATATACTTTCAAATTAAATTGACTTCTTCTTCTAATAATGTTTTTTTAAATGTATTTTAACAGGGAAGCAAATTTAAAAGTATCAACATCTTTTCTGTAATTCATCAATCTATTGCATAATATGAAGGATCTGTGCTGTCTGAGACCTTTGTTTCATGCTAAATGCCTTAGAGTGCAGTCTTTTTCACAACCTACTGAAGATTATTTTCCACTAAAATAGTCCCTTTATCTGTGAACATAATTTCTGAAAATAAAACCTAAATAAGTCCACTCTTCCAAAGAAAAGTTTAATAATGAAACTTTCATGGTCTTGTGTCAATACCATAACTATTACGCAGAACATAGTAGGCATTTTCTATCCTTACTCAGTGATACGCTGCTGACTCAAATGAATTAGTTGGTAATACGTCAACTAATATTATTTTCAAGCATTTTGGCTTTCCAGAAAAACTCAGTGAATTAAACTTTATATTTGGAAAATAGCTGCATGAAAAGGTCAAATAATTGATGAGCATCTCAGCAGAGTATAAATTTCAGTGGACTAGATGATCTTCATATTAAGTGGAAACAGAATATGAAATAGTCTACTCACAAAAATATATTGGTCAACACCCCTGATGGTTTTTTTTTTGTGAGAGATATGTTTCTATACTTTCAATTTAGCCAGTTAGTTTGGTAGAATGTAACTGTGTGATAATCAGTGGACATTTTTCTATACTATCTTTGGCCTTTACCTATCCCTTATAGAATTTTTGCCTTAGCAATTGTAGGGAAGGAAAAATTTTCCTTGACCTACTTAGGCTCTCTAACTGGATCTGAAAATTAAACTAACAAAATTAACAGGAAAGAAAGCGTGCTTATTTTATTATTGAATGTTTACATGTACATGGGAGCCTTTACAAAAGGAATAGACTCAAAGGAAGTGACCAGAGCCAGTTTTATACCTTTTAGACAAAGAAACAGTAATACATGTGTAAAGAATTACAAGAAAAAGGTATTTAGGTAGGAGAAATAAATAAATGCTGAAGCACTAACTAGGAACAAGTCCCTTCCCTTCTTTCTTCCTGTAACAGGGAGGGATATTGTTTACATGGGCATTTAGGACCTGTTTCAGGAGAGAAGGGCTAGCGAGGTGAGGTCACAGTGAGCTTCCTGCCTCTACCACTTCAGTGTAAGACATTCCATATGCCAACGTGCCATATTTGGGGATAGTGTGTCCTGAAACCTATCACAATATTTATCATTTCAGGCTGAAAGAGGGTATTGCATGCTGATGCAAACTTTATCAACCTTATTAGAATTTCAATCAAGTGAAGGAGACATGGAGGTGCAGAACATTGTAAACAGTTCGCTGTTTCTATTCAGTGACCATTCGATCTACTTAATAATTACTAGTATTTTCAGATTCCACAGGCCAGGTCCCAACATACTTCTGTGGCATTTAAAAAAAGGCTTAAGTTCAAGACCATAGAGAAAAGCTAAATTACTAAACATAATCTAAAGTACGCAATCGAACATTTTGGTGATAAAAGTATAAATTGGGCTAAATGAGTGTAAATAGAAAAAGATCTAAGTTTTATAAGAAACGGAGCAAGATAAGTCAATAGAATTAATCTGAATGTCTAAATAAGATAGAGCATGCAATGTTGGTGATGTGGATAACAAGAATTAATAGCACCTGCTTGACCAAGACATGCTGTCAATATACTTTATAATTCAGCTTGTTTAGGAAACCTATTAAAATTAATTTCTGTAATTAAAATTTACTTCCTTAGTTACCTGAAATTTTTGCATTACATTTAATCTGTATAAATAGTGTACTAGTTTTAATACTAGAATTCAACTATATTGTGTATGTAAAGTTATGAAATGTAGCATTTGTCAAAAGCATTTAATTTTTAACAGATTTTGATTTGAATTTTAGTTTTCCTGTTTACATGGCACTATCATAAAGTTTGTTCTTCATACTTTAAGGTGTTCATGCCTTCCTGATAGGAAAGACATGCCCTTATATTCACTGCCCTCTATTTCAGAAGAGCATTAGGAAATATGACTACATCTGGGTACACAGTTCATTACTCAGTGGACCTTTTCACCAAAGATTGTTGAGTAAATAAGAATGGAAACCTTCTTATCAACAGAGCAAACCAGAATTTATTTCTTCTTAAACTGTTTCCAGGAGTAGAGAAAGAACCGAGGGACCAATGAAAGTAAAATCCATTGACTACCAAAATGGTGTCAATGAATCAAAATGACAGATATATAGAAACCTCCATAATTATTTGTTCTTTTATTGAATCAATGTCCTGATTTCAGGGGACACTGTCCAATAAGTGTTCTGCCTGCCAAGTTCATATTAAAACGTGATTTCCAAAGTCCTCAGTAACAAAGTAACAGAGATGGCACCTTTTCATTCGTTTCAACCACTGACTAAGACTCTCCTTCCCTCTATACTGAACAACAACTATTTTGTGTTACCTCCCTCATCATATTGATCTATTATTTTTTTATGTGACTACCTCCAAATTGCCAGCTTCCCAAGGGCAGTGATTATGCCTCAATACCTGGCATACTATAAGCTCTAAATAAATGCTTGTTAAATATATCTTAGATAATCTGAGCATAAACCTAATTACAGTATTCTAAATATCCAGCCTTTACTGAGTGCAAACTATGAAAAGTTCATAGGCATTGCTAGGCATTAAGATAGAAACACAAAGGAGGTATGTATGTCCCCTCCTTTATAGATCTTACAATCTGGTTTGGGAGGCAGATACACAGAATGGTACCTTTGCACAGTATAGTAAGTGGTAGATAAGTTACTATAAGTTCTCATTTCCAGAATGGGAATGCTGAGTTTTATTTTGGCAGAGGTTATGTGATAGATTCAGGCAAGGAGGTTGAATGAGTGCTAGTCCTGATTTTCCCCGGAACTTAAATCCTCTTTTAAGGAAGGACTTATTAATTCAGTATTTTGTGAATCCTTAGTGTTAATTATATTCCTGAATGCCTAAGTGATTTCTCATACCTTTGCCAAAATGAACATGTCTATGGGTTCACAAATGTTCTCTCTTCCAGTCCCTACCATCCTCTTTCCCAATTTTCTCTTCAGGGATATAAATTCCAACCATCTGTTCTGTTTGCACAAAGAAAGGCACTTGATTTTTTCTCAACTTTGTTTTCATTGTATATATCGTTTATTTCAATTAGTAACAAGTAGTACCTGTTTTAAAAGTACAGTAGTGATGTAATATACAACAGTGATGTAAATTGCTTTGAAAATAGACAATTTAAATAGGAAATTCATGTAAAGAAAACATGAAGTCATATGTAGTAAAAGCAGTAGTCAGCTGCAGGGAAAAATCGGAGGGTTTTGTAAATGGCTGGTTTTAGCAACAGTGCTATTCTCTAGTTCCATAGTATCTGCTTCATGATGTGTATCACTTGTATTATGTCACTGCATGTTTAAACTCAAATGAAATGCCTTTTCACCCTAGCATTCAAGGTACTTTTCTATCTATTTCTTACCCCATGTCTACACATTTTTTAAAAATTGAAGCAACATTACATTATAGCATATGTGTCAACAGTGCATCATGTGAAATCATAATGTATATATGTACTAAGTTCAACACTAAAAGTCCAATTCAGTCCTTCATACCACTGTCTCCTTTGTCATACCCTCACCCCATCTCTCTTCCCTTCTGGTAACCATTAATTAGTTTTGCAGTCTACATATTTTTATTTACTTGATTGGGTTTTCTATAAACCACATCAGTGAAGTTGGTATTTGTCTTTCTCCTTCTTATTTCACTAAGCATAATACTCTCTCTGTCATCCTAAAGGGTTGTTGGAATGGCAGAAGTTTATCTTTTTTATATCTGAGTAGTAATCTATTGTGTATATATACCCCATCTACTTTCTCCTGCCATCTGCCAGTGGGCAATTAGAATCTTTCCAGCCCTTGACTATTATAAGTAATGCTGCAAAAAACAGAGGGGTGCAGAAATCTCTTCGAGTTGGTGCTTTTTATATGTTTATTGAACTAATACCCAAAAGTGAGTTAACTGGATTGGTATGGAATTTCTATTTTAATTTTTTTTAAGGAATTGCTATATTGCTTTTCATCGATGCCGTACCGATTTATATTTAAACCAACAGCATATAAGGGTTTCCTTCTCTCTGCATCATCTCTAAAACTTGCTGATTCTTGTCTTTTGGATAATGCCATTCCACAGGTGTGAGGTAATATTTCATTATGCTCACTTGTATTTCTCTAATAAGAGATAGACATTTTTACATGTACCTATTGGCCATCCATATATCTAATTTGAATAACTGTCTGTTCATATACTCTGCCCATTTTTAACTTGGGTTTTCTGTTGCAGTTTATGAGCTCTCTCTATATTTTGGATATCATTGTCAGACATATCATGTACAGCTAGATCCCTTCCTTCAATAAGACATTTTTTTTTATTTTAATGATAGTTGTGCTGTGAAGATACATTTTTGTTTGATGTAGTTCCATTTGTTTATTTTCTATTTTGTTTTCCTTTGCTGATGGACTCTAGTCCCTAAACACATCTCCAAAACTGATGTTGAGGTGCTATCAGCCATCCTATCTATTTTATTGTGTCAGATCTTTCATGCAAGTCTTTAATCCATGGTAAAGTAATTTATGTGTATGCTATGAGAGTAGTCTTGTTTCTTTCTATTGCATTTGATCAACCTTAACACCATATATTGAAGAGCTTTCCTTCCTCTGTTGTATGTACTTGTACTTTTGGCATAGATTAGATCTCCATGTATGTATAAGTTTATTTCTAGATTCCAGTGAGCTATGCATTTGATTTTATCATAATACCATGGTATTTTCACTGCTGTTTTTGTTATAGTTTGAAGTCAGAAGTGTGACACTTCCATTTTTTTTCTCCTCAAATAGCTATTGCTATTTGAGGTCTTTCAGAGTGCCAAATAAATTTCATATTTTTGTTCTGTATCTGAAAAATACATTTGAAATTTTTGAAAAGTTGTTATTCTATATATTTTTACATTATTTTCCATTTTTGTAGTGTATATTTCTCATGTCCTTGAAATTCCTGTCACCAACTGACCCGTGCACCATCACCATAGTCACTTGTGCTCTGAGAACCCATTTTGTGTTGGATCTGTATCCATTTAACAATTTTAATTTCTTCCAATCCATAAACACAGGGTATTTTTCTATTTCTTTTAGAGATGTACTGGGCTTTTTAGTGTACAGGTCTTAAAGTTCTCTGGTTAAATTTATGCCAAGGCATTTTAATTATTTTTGCTCTGATTATAATGGGGATTGTTTTCTTGATTGCTTTCTCTTCTAATTCACTATATGCATATAGAAATGCAACAGATTTTTGCATATTGATTTTGTGGGTTGCCATTTATTACTTCTAACAGCCTTTTACTGGAATCTTTGACATTTCCGATGTATTTTACCATGTCATTTGCAAAAGTGATATGGTTTTACTTCTTCCAAATTGGATATATTTTATATCCCTTTCTAATCTGATTGTTCTTGCTAGGAATTCCAGCATTATATTGACTTAACAGTGGTGAGAGTTGATACCCTGGTCTTGTTCATGATTTTAGCAGGAAAGCTCAGTTTTTTACCACTGGGTATGATGTCAGCTGCGACTTTGTCATATATGGCCTTTATTATGTTGGTCTATATTCCTTTTTCTATACCCAGTGTGTTCAGGGTTTTTATCATGAAAGGATGTTGAATCTTGTCAGATGCTCTTTCTGCATCTCTTGAGATGATCATATGATTTTTGTCCTTCCTTTTTTTAGTGTAGTAGCACGTTTTAGTGCGATAGCACGTTTACTTATTTACATATATTGAACCATCCTTGCAATAAATACCACTTGATCATGGTGTGTATGATTCTTTTAATACATTGCTGAATTTGGTTCAGTAGTATTTTGGTGAGAAGTTTTGCATCTATGTTCATTAGAGATATCAGAGCTAGTGATGTATGATTTTCTTTTTTGTAAGGTGTTTGGTTCCAGAATGAGGGTATTTTTTTGCTTCATAGAGTGTGTCTGTAAGTTTTCCTTCCTTTTACATATTTCAGCAGAGTTTGGTATAATTCATCAGTGAAGCCATCTGGTAGTCCTGGATTGTTGATTTTTGGTATGCTTTTAATTACTTTTTCAATTTCCTTAGTGGCAGTGAGTCTGTTCAGTTTTTTTGCTCTTGGTTCAGTGTTGGAATGTTGTATGATTTTAACAATTTGTCCATTTCTTTAGGTTGTCCAATTTTTGTTGTCATATAGGTGTTGATAACACTCTCTAATGATCCTTTGTGTTTATATAGTAACTTTTTCATCCTGATTTTATTTGTAAATATTTTCAAAACACCAACTTAGTATCATTTGTCTTTTGAATTGTCTTTTTGATTTATTTCATTCCAGTTTTTGTGATTTCCTTCTATTAACTTTTGGCTTAGCTTTCTCTTTTTTTAATCATTTCTTTTGGTGCTAGCTTAGACTTTTTAATTTGGGATTCTTCTTGTGTATATAGGTATATACACATATCTATATAAGTTTCCCTGTTTTTACTCCACACAAGGAGTTCTAATGAGTCATGTCTTCATTTTGATTATCCCCAGGTTTCTTTTGTTTCACCTCGACTTCCTTACTGACACAACAATAGTTCAGTATCATGTTTACTGTCCACACATTTTTGCTTTCCCCTTTCTTCTTTTAGTTGATTTGATTTATGCCATTATTTGAAAAGATACTTGATATGATTTCAATCTTTATAAATTCATTGAAGCTTGTTTTGTGTCCAAATATATGGTTTATCCTTGAATGTTCTATGAGCACTTGCATGTGTATTCTGAGTCCTTTTTAACTCTTTGAGTTGCTCTTTCCCTGGGTTTTTTTTTTTAAAGTCTGGGCCAGCAATGTAAAGCTGAACTGGGCTGCTAAACTTACCTTTCACTTTTCAGGAGGTAGTTCTATGGGTGTTTTTTTGGTTCCAACTGGCATCCATGGGTTCTTAGGCTGATATTAGCAGCTGATTTGTCAGTGGGTGGGGGAAGGGACCAGTCACTGTCAGTGGACAACTGGGTGGATGGGCACAGCTCTTTGTGCCCATCCACTGTTGTTAACCCTCCTATTTGGAACCCTAGATAGGAGACTGGCAGTGTATGTACGGTCAGCGCACTTCACAAAGTCGGTACAGATTTCATGGGGGAGCAGAGGGAGAGTGTAGTCTAGATTGCTTTCTGCTGTAATCTTTGCTGGGGTATTGACCCATGCAGAGCACCTCACTCCTCCCATTTGGGCTTCACTTGGGTCAAGGAATATGCTTCTATGTCTCTGCTCTCCATTCCCCAGGATCCCTAGCTAGGCAATGCACTGTGATGTGTCTCTCTTCCACAAAACTGGTCAGTACTTGTTTCTCCACTTATGCTCCATCACCTCAGTGCATGGACCCTCCTCTAGTATTATCTGTGTTGCCTTTGAGCTATAGGGGGTATTTCGACCTCACTTCTATTCTTCAGTAGTTTCATGTTCAGTTTTTTCTCTTGGGAGCAAAGCAATGAAGATTCTCTGTTGACAACTTGGTGGTATTTGATGTCTGTCTCTTACTACCTGTGAGCCACTGGCTAACATAAAATAACCTCATTGAAGATTAAATTTATTAATTCATATGAAAAGTTTATTATGCTACTTGGAAAACTGAATTCTCAAGAAATGTAAGTTATTTTTATGAATGATCATGTCTGGATGATATCCATGACTTCCATTCAGTTTCCAAAAGCAAAGGACATTCTGGCAACTATCTTTTTAATAATAGGAAACACATGGTTTGCTGAAAAATTGTTTATTCATCCTTACAAAAAGCAACATTTTACAACTTTCTGTCATAACTTGCATGTTTTAAAATCAAATAGCATAAAGGTGTATAATATACTCAACAACCTCATGCCCTTAATCATGCCACCTTTTCATCATTCCCCTACCATAAACAATTTGAAAAGCTTGTTTCATTTATTTTAGGACTACTATTTCTGACTATTAATTTTTATTAATTTTACCATTTGTCTATGGCTTTCTCAATTGATGAGGAAACTGCTTACAGTAACATCCCTGGGGTCTCTCTTCTTACAGTGTGGTTTTCTTTTTTTTAAAGTGCAGAACTGCGCTGTCTTAATCCTGACATTGCTGTACAGAGGACGTATGAAAACCATCAGCACAAATAAGACATAAGTATTTTATTGTTTTATTTACGGATGTCCAGGAGAAGTAGATGGGTGTGGCTCCATGACGAAAGACAGGGTCCCAGGTTTATAAAACAGCTAAATTGTCCTTAATCTTTATCTTCAATGTCATTTCCATCCAGTGTGAAAGAAAGACAAGTAATTCAATCACACTTGAGAGCATTCTTAAGCCGCACACATCACTTCCATTCCATGAAGTTTAAACAGACTAGACATAGAGACTAGGAAGTTGTTTTATGGGAGGAAAATGGAAGTATGATTCCCAAGTAAATAGATAAGTATAACCATCCATGTAAGAGTAATCACACCACATCCTTATGTGTGTGTCTGTGTGTTATATTCTTAGTGAGGATAGTTAAGCGTTTGTCCGTTACCTTTTGGAAGAGCCATCCGTTGGTTTTGTAGTTCTTGAACTCTTTGTTTTCTATTTCATTTATTTTCACTCACTTTTATTTTATCATTCCTTCTACTGATGTTTTCATCTGTCCTTTTAGTTTTTTCATTTGTGAAATTATTTGGGATTTTTCTTATATTTGGACACGGGACTGTATTGTGATGTACTTTCTTGCTAATTCCCTTTCAGGATATCTCATAGGACCTGGTAGTTTTATCTCTCCGTATTTGTTAGTCTCCATATACACGTTCACTTCTTCATTGACCCAGCAGAAGGCTTTCATAAACATTTTGTTTAGTCTCCAGTTCAATTGGTAGCTAATTTCTCACTTTATTAGATTGTGATCAGAAAAAATGATTGGTGTATTTCTATTTTCATATAATTTGAGTCCCAGCATGTGATCAGTCCTTAAGAATGTTCTACGTGCACTTGAGAAAAACATGTATTCAGTCATTTTAAAATGGAATGTCCTATGAATGTCTCTACAGTTCATCTGATCCAATACTTCATTTAATGCATCTATTTCCTTGCTAACTTTATATCTGAATGACTTATCACTTAGTATAAGTTGGGTGTTGAGTTCCCAACTACTAATGTGGTTTTGTCAGGTGGTGTTTAGGGCCTGTTAATAGTTTCTATGTAGGTGGGTGCCCCTATGTTCAGTGCATAAATATTAATGATAGTGATATCTCCTTAGTGAATTGTTATCTTGATTACTAGACAGTGTTCATCTTTCTCCTTGATTACCATTTTTGGCTGAAAGTCTGTTTTCCTGAAGATAAGAATAGGGCTTTCTGCTTTTCTCTGTGTTACTGGCTTGAAGTACCTGCTCCAGCCTTTCACTTTGTGTTTAAATGGGTTTCTTATAGGTAAAAAATAGATGGCTGATACTTCATTACTGTGCCTTTCAATTGGTATGTTCAGATCTTTCTCCATTAAGGTGATTATTGATATGATTCTTGTCTTTCTGTTTCTTATTCCATTAGTTACTCTCTGCTTTTGTATTTGGATGACAATGATTGGTGGTTCTGGTTCCTTATTTCTTCTGTGTGTCTCTACTCTAGATTTCTGCTTGGGCTGCCAATCAGACACTGAGGAGAGGGTCTTTAGCCCCCTGCTGTGCCCGCTGCCCAAGTTTCCATGACTGAGCCTGGATCAGCTCTGCATGTAGCACCATTGCCAATTTTCCCTTCATTGAGCTTTCCAATGGGAGGGGAGGGAATGGCACTTACCCATCTCTTTGCCACCAAGCCTGGTGGCTGCAACATTTACAAGGGACCACACCTCCAGCCACACTATTCACTTTCAGAAAGCTCCCCTGGTTGCAGTCACTGAGTCCAGTAGGAATGGTGACCTATCCCCAGCCTGTTTCACTTCCTGTCTAATCCCTCCCTCACCTTCACAAAAGGTCTATGTCAATGAACCCACATATCTTACTTTGCACTAATCCTAGTCTTCTTTTTAGTTGTGTGTAGGGGGGCGTGTGGTCCAAACATATGCATAGCTACATCCCAAGGGGATTATGCTTAAATGGTGCAAGAAAAAAGACATACCATATGATCGCCTCTTTATATTACACAAATGAGTACAAACAAACAGATGACAACAATGTTCGGGTACCAGAGAGAAAGGTGATAGTTTGGTGGTAAGTAGACATTTGTTGTTTGTACACTCGCTGAGGTGAGAAACTGTTACCTCGGTAAAAAGAAAAACAGAAGCCCAATTTGGAGCAGTAGGCATACATATTAAGGAAAAGGGACCCATTAAATGTTGCATTAGATGATCTGTTTTGAAGGAAGAGTCACAGGTCTCTCTGGAATGCTGTAATTGAATGACTGGGATGATATTAAAAACAGATAAAAGTCAGAAATAACAGTTGATTTATGGAAGAAATTAGTATAATGTTGAATTGGGTGCTCATAATACATCTAAAAGAACTTTTAGCTCAAGATCAGAGATATGATTTTTATCTAGTTCTGTCTTTTAGTTTATTGCGAAAATTAAGAGGCTCCAGCACAAATTCATGGAGCAAATACTTACTGAACATTTGCGTTATACTGAATGTTTTACCATTATAACAATAATATACAACAATATAATTCAGGGTATTTTTTTTCATTTAATGGTTTTCTTTCCTGTCTTCCCCCCCCCCAAAAAAAAAAAAAAGCAAAAGGAATTTTGTGTGGAAATCTGAGTTTCAGCGTTGCAGTCCAAGTAACTGAGAAGGTACGGGACTCAGACTAGCCACCAGCTCCCTTTCTCCTTCAGGTAGAGTGGGCACTGCAGACCTCTGTACAGGCAGTATCAAACATCACAGGGAGAAAATAGGGTCTACTCAAGTTCTGAGCATTCGTATGATTCCTCTTGCTGACCTAATCATGATTGCTGATTAGTCTGCATTTATCTGCCTGAATGGCAATCTTGGGAATCAACCTTTTTTCCGCTATAGTCCTTGAATATTTGACAGAAATGTTCCATGCCTAATGTACTTCTTATTGAGCTCTATTTTCAAACAAGACATTAAAATTTTCAACATTACAGAAACCTAGAAAGAATAATGAACTCTTACCTTTTTTCATTGCTTCACTTCTCTACTGCTTTTCATCTTGCCCGTAAAATCTTTAGTGTGCATCTGATACATATATATTTAATAAGTCCTTGATACTTCCTACTAAATTTGCATCTTTTAATGTTCATTTCTTTGTATTAGTGTCTTAATTATTAAAATTCCGCATATTAAATTTAGGCTTTAAATCTTATTTTCTAGGCTTTTATTCTGCAAGCCCCCTAATCCCTACCATTACTTTATGAATATGTGCCCTTGTTTCTCAAAGATAAAAAAAAAAACAAACAGTGTTCCTAAGCATTTATCTTTCCTGCCCAGCCATCTAATAGCTGACGAGCTATTCTTGCTTGGTTGGATTCTACATACTGCCTCTTATTTTTAATAGGCCCTGTTCAATTGTCAACCAGTCTTTTTTTCCTTGTCTTAAATCCAAATATTAATGAGCTTTCTCATAGATACTTGCTTAGATAAGTATCTTCACTTAATATTGGACATCAAAATAAAAGTAATATTAGAGACAAAAAGTTTCTGTGAGTAAATGTACTGCAACAGCATCCACATGGCTTGATGGCATTACACCATCAAATCTGATTTATCCTGTGAATTTTTGATTGTCATACCAAAATGTTAAAATAAGTTACAAATTAGTGTTCTGAATTATGTCACTGTATATCATGTTGTGCTTTCAGACCCACAGCCCTCAGATGTTAAGTATAGATCTTCATTTGCTACCTAGTCACTGCTTTATTTCTGTGGAAAAAAAATTACATACTTTCATTTGTTTCTTGCCACCCTTACAAAGTCTGGTGATGATATAATAGGATGTTAGCAAAGTGTTTTAAATGCTTTCAAAGATGGGAAGGAACTAAGCAGTTGTAACAAAAACAAACTCAGCTGGAAAAAAAAGTATCTAATTCCAAATATAATTAACAGTCCTTAAGCAAAATGATAAAAATACCTAGATAGTGAATTTCAAGAGCACCTAAAAGGTAGTGTCCTAACTTCAATATGTCTAGAAATAACATGAGTCAATCATAGCCATGTGCAAAAGAGGGCTTTGGTTTTTAGGTCCAGTTTTAAATTAGTACATGAAATTATTTATACCTTTTAAATATAACCTTGTATGGGACAAATTTTCTTTGTCACTTGAGTTCACTAACATGTATTGCATACTAACAAAATTGCAATTCAAATCAAGATAAAAGCCCATAAATTCAGAGACCAAATTGATTTAATGGTAGTGCCATATTTCAGAACTACTAACTTGGGAAGAACCAGAGTGATTCCTAACAGCAGGCAAAGAAGATCAATTTGGAATTTACATTTTTGAATAAATGAATGCTCTATCCTTTAGGCAAAGAAATTTTTCCCACAATCTCTAGATGTGGAAATGAGCTTGTTTCTCCTTATGAAACTTAAAAAGGAAAAACTACAGTGATTAGGTAGGGTGTTCTAAACTTTTTCCTAGATTCAGTTTGCTCAGAGAAGGATGATTGCACTATTTGCTAGTCACATAGCGATAACAGCAGTATCCACTTTGAGAAACATAGTTTTTTCTCATTTTAACTTCACAGGCAGAGACGTGACCACCTGCATAAGGTCATGAGTGAAGTGTTTCATGCACTTCCAGTACTTTTTCCTGGGGAAAGTACGCATTCTATGAGTTGGACGGATTTGAGCTGTACTTAGGCTTCATAATTTTCTCAGATTTTAATGCCTATCTCCTTTCCTTCATTTTTCCATTCAAAACTCTGCAACTTCTAAGATTCCTGTTTCACTGATCTTTAATAACAATGAGTTAAATTGTCCCACTTTGGTAGAATATCTTCACTAAGGAATACCTCTTACCTAAACAGTTTCTCGATCATTTTATTTTTCCCATTTTGCAGTGAGCAGATTTTCTTAAAGCTATTTTCCATTCTTCTCATGAAATGTGCTACTGAAGTTCACACACCTCAACTATCTCTTTAGACTTTGTCTATAGGAATGAGAGCTATTTCTCCTTCAGAAGAGATTAATTGTAATTATAAAGTAGTTATCCCAGTACAACTGATGTTGAGATACTTATTTTTGCATCTTAAAAATCAAATCTGAATAGTGTACATTAAATTCCCTGTATGGATTCCCATTATGGTGAAATTTTCACGGAAGTGGGTTAAATTGAGATAAGATACATAATTTTCGATAATCCTGGCATCATTTTGAGTATCTCCAGACCTGACATTTCCTGGCCTTGATTCTAACTCCTAATAACATCTTCCTACAGGTAAAACAGCCATGAAAATATTGGAGATTATATACAAATAACAGAGAACAGTTTTCCTTTGATAGATTATCCAAATAGAACAATACTGCCATATCATAAGGTTTGACCTGAAATAACTTGACTGCATAGATTGGAAGATGGTATAATGTATACATACCTTCTGATTTTTTTCTTACTCTGCACCCCCACCCCCCGCCATGTCAATCTTCCTTGACCTTAGTACATTTCACTCCTTGAGGCAGCTTGTTACAGTGGCAATTACTTTTCATTTCTTGTATTCTCACCTCTACAATCACAATACCTATTCATCAGGAGTGTTGTGATACTTAACAAAGAGTAATATCTTTGAATACATAATGTTAGATAGTGAGGTTGCCATAAAATATAACTTGAATCTTAAGAACATTGATTTTAACCAGGTGCTTTAAAAACAGTGCTGTCTAAGAGGAAATATAAGTGAATCTATATTGTCCAATATGGTAACCACCAACCATATGAGGCTACTGAGTGCTTGAAATGAGGATAGAAACAAATTTAAATCATATTCAATTACTTTAGACAACTATAAGAACCCATAGGTTTTAGATAGTGTGTCCTTGCTTTAGTTGTATCAAAAATGAATACCTTTTTATTGATGGAGATTTCTGGGTACGTAAAAACAGTGTGACAAAATGAAAATTGATCAAGGAACTATTTTGAGCTAACAGAACTATATGAAAACTTTTCAGTTATGGCTTAGCTTTCTTTTTTTGCGGTATTTCCAGTTTACAGCACTGCATGTATCACACCGTACCTATTCCAACCAACCCTCTTCCCCTCTAGTAACCACCATACATTTGTCAGAGACTAAGGCATTTGTTTCTTTGTATTCCACAAATGAATGAAATCATAGTATTTCTTATTTCACTTAGAATAAGCACCCCCCCCCCAAAAAAAAAAGAGCTATCCTTTCTTCCCAATGGCAAGACTTCACCTTTGGTTAATAGCTACAGTGACCATATCTTCTCAAGATAGTGTTTTCATTTTCTTCAGATACACTCAGAAGTGGAATTACTAGATCACAAGGGAACCATTAAGAACCTTCTTACTGATTTCACCACTGTATGTTCCCACTAATAGTGTGCAAAGGATCCTTTCTCTTTATATCTTCACCTTTAAAGTTTCTCATCATGGTTTTTGATTTGCATTTCCCTAATGGCAAGAGATCAAGAACATCTTGTGTTGGTTAGCCACTCTATGTGGTCTTGGCCAGAAAATGTAAATAGTTTTGTCAATTTTTTAAATTGGGTTATGTGTGTTTTTGTTGAGTTGTACAATTTGTTTCTATATTTTGGATAGTAACCTCTTACCTCCTCCCATTTAATAGGCTTTTTGTTTTAATGATGGTTCATTTTTGTGAATGGTATATAAACTGGTGCTCTCCCTTGACTAGTTCCTGATTTTAGATCATTTGGTTTCTCACCATTGATTCTAATGTGGGTTTGTAATATATGACCTTTATTATAGGTTTAGGTATATTCCATCTATATTCATTTTATTGAGGATTTTTAAATAATATGTAAATACAGAATATCAAATGGTTTATTCTTTATTGATACTTTCTTATACTTCATTTTGTTTATGTATTATGTTGAACCATCCTTGTCTTCCTGGAATAAGTCTATAGTTTATTCCAAATCTACAATTAAATATGGATTAGTTGACCCAGAAGCAGACCTGAAATCCAGCAGAGCTTCCACCAAAAGGCAGCAACCATATAGACAGGAGATATAGATATGCTCTTCTTTAGTAAGAGATGTCTACAGTGCCCGTAGTTGGCGACCATACAATCTAGCACAGTGGAGATTAGCTCCTGAGGATCACAGGGAAATCAGGAAAGGCAGAGGGTACGAACTGACACATATGCAGGTACACTCACCCTGGCACCCCATGCAGTAATTCTGGTACGAATAGCATCAACACCAAGGTGAAGGAGTCTCAGATACCATCCTTACAGCACTGGCCTGAGAAGAAACTTTAGGAATGACATCCATGGACTCAACGTCCATACTACTATACTATGAGGGTGAACCCCCCACACCCAAGAGCCACATGACAGCAATTAAGAGGGACCACCCCTGACAAATAAGCAAAGCATATCATCAAACCAACTGATCCCATACCTGCTGCAGTCCTGCACATTGCTACTGCCATCTACACTGATGCCAGCAAGAGCCATGTCTTCAGCAGTTAGCCACCCGTGTGCCACTGCACATACCAGGTACACCTTTTACAACAATGTGCAGAAGCCCCATTCCAAAGCTGGACCTAACTGTACTACCCACTGAGCACACCTGAGACTAATGGCTGAGGCCACACCTAGCTGACAGCCATACCCACAGTGATGTGCCAACACCTGAAGTGAATAACTTGGGAAGCCAGAGCTCCTGCAGTCCAAATGACATCACCTGCATAAGACCAAACTATTAGGCCTAGAATAACAGAATTGCCTAAGAACCAAACACAGAGAATCAGGCAAAATGGGCAAACAAATCCTCCCCCCACGCCACCCAGAACTAAAGAATACATAAAAAGACTAAAAATAACAGAGTATACCAGTAGACTGAAGCACAAGGGAATTAGAAATTACCCAGACAAAAAGCATGCTTATCAGAGGAGAAGGGTGGGACAGACAGAGGAGTTGATGATGGAAGTGAGGTGATTACATAGTTGTCAAGGTAGGGTGTATACCTGAAATCTATAGAGTGCTGAAAACCAGTATCTCACTAAAACAAACAAAAAAGGAAAAAGGCTGGCCACAAGACTAGTGTACTTGCACTACAATTTAATTCCATCTCAAATTTCTCTAGAGCCCAGTGTTTCTAACTGATTTTTCTTGTCTATGTTGCTCAAGTTAGATAATATACATGCAGTTGCTGCCTAAGAGTCAAATGAACCAAAAAGTGTATCTTGCATACTCCAAACTTTTTATTGCTATTATAAAATGGTGATATGCTATATATGACCATAGTAAGTCCAAAGTACTTTAGGCCAAAACTTTAAGAAAAGGCAAGCAAAAGTATGCTTTTTGGGTAACTTCTTCCACAGATTTTTCAAGAGAATAAATACCTGCATTACCTATGGTTATTTTAAAACTACAGGGCTCTTTCAGTGCACATTCACACCACCTTGTCATCATGCTGACAAAAATTTGCTAAACAAGTACTGCTTAAGTGGATTTTGCATTACCAAGAATAAAGAACCACCCATAATATGAAGCCTTAAACTGCAAAAAACCTAGTCTGTTTGGTAACACTTCAAAAATTGATTTGTGTTGCTTGAGATCCTAAAGGCAATGGGGAAACTCTGTAGCTTGTTCAGCTACAAAATAAAGAAATTTATAGGGAAGCAAGGAAAAGGTTTATCTATAGTCGGCAGAAATTTTCTGAAAAGTATCTATAGCATATAGAGATCTTAGTCAAGTGTATTTAACATTCAATAATTATCTAAACAAAAATATAGATTGGATTAATTTCCCAATTTACAAAATTAATAGTCCCAGAATTATTTTCATGGAGATAATATCACCCTGAATATATACTTAGTATGCACAATGTGATTTCAGTTAACTAAGACAATAATCACGTATAAACCAACTATTAATGCCTCCAGTTTCTAAACAAATGTATCATTTAGTAATGCCTTTCAACAGTTTCCTGAAGCAAGAAAAACTTTGATCTTGAATATACTGTTAACCTCTTTCACACTGTTTTAGTTGCAAAATTTTTACTTAAATTATGATCTCGGGCCACCCTGGTGGCACAGGGGGTTAAGTCGCAGCACGAGTTCTATCCTGGCCAGGGAGGTGACCCACATGGTGCAGCAGATCTCTCGCCTTGCCCTCTGCTCCCCATTCAGTCTGGTGAATTCTCTCACTCCCCACACCTGTGGCCTGTACCCAGTAATTGTATGCATAAATAAATCTTAAAAAATATGATCTTACCCCACGTGGGATGATATAAAGCTATATACTACATTAAAACCACACCCATGCAGGTTAAAGTGAATAAACAAATTCTGGTCACACCAGAATTCTCTCCATGGCCCTTTTCTGAAAGTTCAAATGGCTAAGTTAGACTCTCAATGGTCCTGTCCATCAATTTTTATTATCAGCAGGATGTGCTCACATAACTTGGGTTCTGATGGTTACAGACGGAGGTTGTGGATGCAAGCAGGTCTGATTTCAAAACCTAGCTCTGCCAAATTTATCATCTGAGTCACCATGAGCACATTAAATTTCTCCAAGTTTCTTTTTAAAAAAATGTTTACGTCTTTAGTAACAAATGCTTTTAGGACGATTACAGGTTTTTAGTGTTTGTGAACAATATACAAATACTATTTGACATTTCTTAAGTAAAAATAAGAATCATGATCCTCTTTGTCCCTCAACTTAGGAATATTAAAAGTCAAATTACCTTTGATAGACTTAAGTGTTTCCACACATATACATGAGATAAAATATTTAACGTACTTACTGCTAACTTGTAAAAATGGGTAGTAAATGAACCAATAAGCATGAGACATGCACAAAGTTAATCTAAGGGCAAAATACAGTCATAATGCTTATTTCCAGTTTTTTAAGTGTTTTTTTTTTTTAAGATTTGTTTATGCATACAAGAGCTGGAGTGCAGGCCAGAGGTGCGGGTGGTGAGAGGATTCATCAGACATAGAGTCGGGGACAGATGGGTTGATTGAAACACACTGCTGAGGGGGAGCAGAGAGTGAGACAGGAGAGGTCTGCGCCATGTGGGTCAGCTCCGTGGCTGGGGATCAAGCTTGCGCTATCACTTAACCCTTTGCCTCACCAGGGAAGCCCCCCAAGAATTACCATTAATTACTGTATGTCACGCGTGAAAATGAACAGTCTACTTGGAGGGCTTCCAGGTTAACATATAAAAGATGCACAAAAGAAACTATTCAGAACAGGTAAAACATAAATAAACTGCTAGTATCACAATATATAACCATATCACTATTATACAACACACCGCCATTAATAAGATCTAAGATGAAAACTTGAACAAACTTTACCTCGTTCCCAAAATGCCACTGAAATGATTGCAGCAATGTACAAAAGGGAATATAAATTTTAATTTGTATTGAGAATAATGGGAGATCAATGTAGAGATTTTGAGTAGATGAACAGAAAAGCAGTTACTAAACTCAAAAAAAAAACTGTTGGGAACCATCCTTTAGGAACAAAGCAATTCAGAGATTGCAAGTGGGAAGGTACTAAAAGTTTCTGCCCAACTGCTGCTGTTCGCCCTCTTCGCTTCCTGTATTCAATCACTGGAAGCGGGGTTTCCACAGAAGTAAAGAGGATGCCTCAGAGTAGGGCATTCTTATTTTTCACATGGACAGGGCATGGGTAGACTTGCCTATTCGTAGTCCATTCTAGAGATAAATGTGCCAGCCAATAAATCCAGTTCCCTCAACTGGAGAAGAATGACACCTATTTTACCAGATTTTGAAAAAGAAGGCTAAACTATCCCAGAAACAAAACATAAGAAAACTTGTTAACCCTATTTGATATTCTTAGAGTAGAAAAGCTAGTGCATCCAGAAAATAACTGCCATTTAAAAAAAAAAAAAGCCCAAACTGTTTATAGTGAGGGTCAAAACTAGAATTTACACATGCAAGGGATAAGAAAGCCTTTTCTGAAATCATTATATTATTGAAATAAAGAACCCACATAAAGAAAGTGTTTAATTTAAATAATCCATATACCAGTACAGAATCAATATGGTTGGTATAGGGGTGTAAATGAGATAATTACAATAATGCCTGGCTTACCTTGAACTGTTCAAAACCTTATGTTTTTCCTGTTTCTTTAATGATTACAGATGACCTATACCATGCTTTGGAAAATAAATCCTTATAGTTTTAAGTATGTAATTTAAAATTTTTGAAGCCATGGAATTCTTTTTTAGAAAAGATAATGAATTACTACAATTTAAGAAAATTATCTAAGTCATCTTCCTTTAACTTAATAACCAACAGCAAAATTAGTTTCCTCGATAAAAATGTCAAGCATATTCTACACTCCAGAGATCCTGTTTTGAGTTCATATTATACTCCTACTAAGAATCTACCAATACCTTTTAACAATGCATTAAGTACAAGTTTTGTTCCCTCATCGTAAAAACATAATTCCCTTTCTACATCATTTGCGAGATACTCAACTTTTTATCTACCCAAATGAAAACATCATAGATCTAGTGAAGCAAAAATCTCACTAAATGCTGAAATGAAATCTTGGCTGTGGACAAGTTATTAATAGCATCTCATCTCCACAGAACTTTCATACCGAAGTGTTTTGTAATTAAATTTCCATCTTAACAATGACATATATACTTAGTGTATGATTACTCAGATGACAATAGATAGTAGACAGGATTAAAAGAAAATATGAAATACCCAAAGATGGAAAAAAATCATCACACTAAGCAAGGAGTTCTCAGTGTTTAAACTGGTAGGCAATGATAGATCTGAGACAGACATCAGGGAGAGAAGAACACAAGGGACCATGGTGATGTGGTGGTGTGAGATTTACTGGGGCTACACCTGGGGGGAGAAATCAAATATTCTATGAAAATGAACAACGATATTAAAAAAACAGTGTAGATTATAATATCTCACTAGGGTCTTCTGGCACGATCTCCTGGGCATCATTGTCAAACTATTCAAAATAGTTTCAATAATTGTATAACACTACCATGTAGATGCTCTAGTTTTGAATATTTTTATTTTTGTCTTTTCATCTGGTTATTCTCCATCTAAAAGGGGACATATTTCTTTGTATTGCTACAGGAATCACACACTACAGAATTGGCCACTGAAATGAAATTTCTGTATAGCAGAGCTGATTAGCATTTGGGGTGTATGACTTTTTATACACCTCAAATACTCCTCAGTCTGCAGGAGAATAAATCTGAAGCACGGGATGTGTTCCATTGCAAAGACTACTTCATACCTCAACATGTGTAACTTGTTACATTTGTGTGCTTATAAAATTTAATTCCTGTAACACTAATGACCTTGTTTAGCAGTTATATGACAATTACATTACACGAGGTATTCTGCTATCTAATTTACATAATTAATTCATTAAATTTTCATGTGACTCATCCCCATTTCACACATTTGGAAACTGGCAACAAGAAAATATGTAACTTGTCCAAGGATGCAGTAACTACAGATTGCAATATATAACAATAAAAGTAACAACATTACTTAATATTGATAACTACCATTTACTGAATTCAATATTTTATGTAATTCTTATAATATTGCTGTAAAGAAAACCCTGTTTTTTTCTTCCTAGAAGTCAAAAAAGTTCAGATGAACAAATAAATGTTCCCCAAGCTTATAGCTAATTTAAAGGCATAATCACAACTAAAATGCACACCGTTCTGCCTGACTCTAAGGCTGGTGCTCTTTCAACTATGAGACATTACATCTAAACAAACAGCATCAAGAAGACAAGTAACACATTGGCATAATTTGTCCCATAGCTAGAATAACCCAAATCACATATTTTTCTGGAATCAGATTTCAAAGGAGTTTGGAGAATGTAAGTGAAAAAGGATAGATCTCACAAAGTCCTACTATTTTGTGCCATCAAAATTCCACATTTTTTCTGCTAATGTTTAGTGGACTCTGTAGTCCACTTTATACATATTGAGATACGGAGTAATCGTTAAAATGGAACACATCCTGTGTGTTTGATTTATTCTCCTGCTTCTCTTTTTAGATTTCTCATTTATTTTTCTTGACATGAAATGAATGTCCTTTACCTACTTCTTCAAAATCATTTTCAGTATTTTCAATTTATTGCTACTAACTGCCATTTCTTATAGCATTGAACCAGGAGTCAAGAGTTGCATGTTCCGTTCATCAATCACTATGGACTTGCCAGCTACATGATGCCAAATCCTCCAAATGACAAGTAAATAATAGTTTTCAAATTGTCCAAATATTTTATCCACATGATAACATTTATCCAGTTATTTGGGAAATGCTAAACAGTTGACAGAGGTTTTCCATTTGACAACATGTAAACTCTCATTTGAGATAGTGAAAGACTAACTTCCATCTATTTAATGCATTTATGAAATTCACACAGAGAATACTAAATACTCTGAAGAGCTTCAACTCTGAGCTCCATGTAAGTAGAAAAATAATGAAAGGTTTAAGTGTGCTAATTCTAAACATGGACCTAGATATAATTGAGTAAAAAGGCATGCTATAAAAATAATAAGGCAAAGAATATGTTGCCTAGAGTTTTAGCTTCATTCTATGTTGGCATGAAGTCATTTCAGTTGTTAAAATATTCAATAACCATTCGATGACTCATCATTTTAGTGGCAGTACAAAAAATAAGGAATTTCTAATTTATCAAGATTCACTTAACCAACTGGACATAAATTATTTTAAGCTGCCTAAGTCCACTTCTATTTCAACTAACCCCTCCATGTTCTCACCCACAAGTGCTCTAAATTCAGATTTTACTTATCTCCCTCAGCCAATTGTGACAAAAATCTGTCTTTTTGAGGGAAAACTGGCCTTGGCATTTGGATTAGCACTCATAAATAAATGATCAGTTTTCCATTTTCTTTCAACCTCAGTGAAAACAAATCTGCGTAAATTACAGGAGCAGATACAAATGTGTGTATTCAGAACATCATGGCAAATTTCATATTGTAAAATAGAGACTTCAATCATTTGCAGTTTCAATGTTCTGTACAGAATCATGCAGGAAAAACATACTACTCAGAATTCAAGATAAAAATGCATTGTCTTAAGTAGCTGCCTTAGCTGGATAACATAAACAACAAAAAACAAGAACTGAAAAAGGAAATATGCCCTCAAAGAAAGAGTAGGATGATCACTATTTGGCTAAGGAATAATGATTAGCTGCATTTCCTTGCCAATGTCTCCAAATAAGGTGGAAGCTGAATGGGTATCCCCAAAAAAGGCCAACGAAGTGATTTTACCAAGTGGATAGGAAATTAGACAATATCCCAGATTGGAAGTTTTCCACTTCCTAAAAGAAAATAAATAGACTTAATTTCCTTAAGTACTGTTACATTTTTTTCCAGGAGTAACGGGTATCAATCTCTCATCATCCTTGGGAAACTTTTATCAATTTATAATTTTATCTAACAATTTAGTAGCAGTTTGCATTTTTGTTAATTCATATATGAAAAGCTCTTCATTGCTATTACCCTTCCTCCACTTTTCTGTTAAGCAGGAGTTTCTTGACTATTCTGAATCTTGATGTCATACACTGTAAGTAGCTATCTACTGATATGACACACTTCTTAGAAAATATTTAGTTTTGACATAATAAATTGATGTCAACCTGATCATGCCCACTTTATTTTTGTCATTTTCAAAAATCCTGCATTTTCCAAAATGAAAAGATACTCTGTCAGTTTCACCAGTTTACCTTTCACATTTAAATCTTACATCTACTTAAACTTCTTTGTCTATGTATTTTAACATTTTGGATACAAAATGGAATTATTTTCAAAGATACAAAAATGTCTAGTCTTTGTGCTCTGTATTTACATACGATAGGAAAACATTTGAAGTACTGTCATTTTTTAATTATCTTGCCATTTTGTTTAATTCTATTTGTATTACCTTTCCTTTCCCCTTTGCCTTTAGGTTTTAGTCTTATAAGATTATTCATATGCCCTTTCCTGTTAGTATCTCTGATCTATCATATTTGTTTCAGTGGGACATTATGTCTCTGTCCCCCTAGTTCAGCAATGAAGTTAGTTTGCTATGTTGTCAGGAAAAAGAAGTAATGACCCCCCTCTCACTTTAGAATTGAAGCAGTCATTTACCCAGTGACTGGCAGTGTTAGCTGTTGACAGTTCACATCTGGGTTCCTTCATCCCTGAAAAATGTCAGAGGTCAAAGGCTGTTGCCTCCCCCAAGGGCATGTCCTAATTCTAAGTCAGTTTTAAAACTTAATTTATATGAACTGTATATGTTGAGATCATTATAATTTGTTGTCAACATTAATCACTTGGATATCTTTTAAGACAATATGTGTGCACACATGTGTATTTGTATGTTATTAATTATATAATGAATACTCAGGAATTTAGAACCCAAATCCAAAATGAAAACATCATGGGGAAATTAACAGCAAACTATGTCCACACAGAAAACCTCTCCAACAAAGGAAGAAAGCATTTCTGATTGCTGTGTGCCTCACAAGCAATCAGTTAAAGAGATTGCAAAGACTGAAAGAAATTCCACCCTTCTATATAGCCAAGCAGATACAACCCATTAAATCCAGGTCCTCAAGAGAAAAACATAACTAATCCTCAGGTAAAAGAACTTGACAGCAACATTTGTCACACAGTTCATTCTAAATTCACCTGGTAGTAGAAGTGACCATCTGTGTTAGCTAATTGGTTTTATATGAAGGAAAAATGCAGTCCTCGGCTCTTCATTACAGGAGGTAGTACTGGAGCATGACTCTTACCCTCCCACAGAAAGTGCGATAGAGGGAAGCCATCTTCTTTGATAATTACATTTCAAAGACATGGCTCCCATCATCAAGAGATTTTTCTGGTTGATGAAGATGTAAACAGGCTTATTTAGGTTTTAGAAAGATCTACATATATCTCAGAAATAAAGAACTACAAGTTTTCTAAAGAAAATGCTCTGAAAGATGGCAGGTTTCTTTCCCCTTCCCTTCTATGCCAGGGAAATTTTTCTTCTTTTTTAATGAGTAGTTACCCTGAGATGCATATAACAATGTGATAATTTGCCTACCAGCAAGCTAAACTGTTCTTATACACGTTCTTTCCAAGTGTTTTATGAACCACTTTAGAGTTCCTCAACCTTACCATCTCTTACTCCACTTGCTGCACAAGTGTAGCCACCTAGCATTTTCAAGTGTCCACAAAAATAGCATTTTGCTTTACACCCCTGATAAGCCTGGGGATTCCAAAGTGATGCCAAGATGTGGGATGTGCTCCCTAGCCAATCATATTCTTGATGGGATGAACTCTGACTAGGGGAATATGGGAATCAGTAGATACTCTTCCACTCCCCATTCCTTACCTCAAAGTTGGATTGACCTGAGATATAATTAAACAACTTCTCAAAAGATAATCCTATAGAATAAGTCACACTTACCTGCAGCCAGCTCATTAATAAACCCTCATCGAGGTTCTCCTTCCTGCCCTGTACCATATCCTTGTCTCTTTCCTCTGCTCATTGGGACTGCATTCTATGATAAAGTATGTGTTGGCCATAATTATGAAGTACCTATTCAGATGTTCTGTTTACTTTTAATGAAGGGAGCTGGGATACTTGCTTACTGTTTTGTCATGTATTGATAGGATTGATTTACACTTCCTAAAGACTATTGTTTAGTAAGTTATGTGGTATGGTTTCCTTCATTTTGTTACTCCTGTTTTCCCTATCCCTAGATCAGCAACACATCACTAAATGTTTTCTTCTAAAGATCTTCAAGGTTTGTTTTTTCATTTATATCTTAATACATCGTATTCTGTTAGATTTTTCCCTTATGAAGCTCATAGTTGTTGTAATTATGAAAACTGTTATTTTTTGAGTAATGATGTCACCAAGATGGTGACAGAGGACGTTCCTTGCTTTGCTCCTAAGTGGAACAAAGAATCAGCTGGAATGAGACACCACTGACAGACTCAGCCTGGAGGTAAGGCTGCAGCACAATCTGCACTAAAGTGAAGGCCAAGGAGACTCACACATCAGCGTGGTAGAAGATAAGAGGAAAGTAATCAAGAGTATTCTTTTCAGTGCAAGTAAGTGAAGTGAGAATGAAATGGTTAATCTGTAACTAACTTACAGAGGTGGGTTAGCTTTATAGCTGCCTTTTCTCAGTCATTTTATGCCTTATTCTCTTGCATCATTTATTAGGAAGAGTTTAGTAACAAAAAAAGTGGGAAAATATCAAGAGGAAGTTTTATATAGAATAAGGCAAAATAAAGTCAGCATATGGTCACCAAACTATCCTACTGTCTCATTTATCAAATTATTTTTGATCTTCCAAAATTAAGATGTTTTCAAATCCTTGTCCGAGGAAATTTTCTTCAGTCTCATCTGTCAGGAACCAGGTAGAGAAGTTAGTTACACGTTAACCATTTTATTCTCACTTCAGTTACTTGCACTGGCAGGAATACTCTTGACTGAATTTTAACTTAAACTGGAAATATCTATTCATTGTGTGAAATAGTTTCAAAAATACACTACCGTCAAATAAAAATGAAAATTAACTGTACAGGGAAGATGGCCTGTCACATGCCACACAATGTAATTAAAGGGAGTAGAAACTGCCCAATCTTTCAGAATAGAGAAAACTTTTACATATAGGAAAGGCTGGTTTGAGCAATTCATATATCAAGGCCTTTCATTACTCTGGCACCCAAAAGCTGCTTACCAATGCCCGAGAGGAGTTTAGTGTCTAAGGAAATTTAACTCAATTAAGGGAAGAAATAAAATTACAAGTATAACAAATAAAGAGTGTAGTCGAAATCAAGTCTTCTATATGCTTTATAACTGTCCTCAATTATAAAGTGTTGAAGTAAAAATCATTAGTATCAATTACGGAAAACAAAACACCAGCATGTCACTATGATGCTTTATCCAACCATCAAAGGCAAAAAGTAATTCAGAAAAATCATTACATTCTGAATATAAAAATAGGGATTACATAAACTTTAATTCAATACTAAAGACATAAGGTTTAATAAATTTATGTACATTTAGTGAAATGTCATTTTTCACATTCAAAGAAAAATCATTTGCATAATTGAACAATCATTTGCATAATTGAACATTTGTCCTTATTTTTCTTTAAATTTTCCATTATTTATAGATTAGTGCTTTACACTCTAATCTTCATATCAATATTTTTCTATCATTTTTTCTGACTTTTTTGGAGCACATCAAATTTTTGCTTTCATTTCTAATTGGCATCTTCTAACGCAAGTTTTAATTTAACTTTTTCTTGTTTCCTTACCAGATTTCCTTATTTTTATTTCAATTTTCCTTTAAAGTATCTCTTAATCTTAGTCTGTTCCTAAGACTCCTGGTTCCCCTTCGGTGGAGAATGTTAGGTTGAGCCGCCTTTAAAATACACAGTCTGGGGGAAAAAAAGAAAACCATCCTTTTGGGGTTTTATGTAGGCTTTATCTTCTACATAGATCGACTAAAATCAGAATCCTTTTTTTTTTAAAAAGACTCTCCCTGCCCCAATTGAATAATATGCACTTTAGATTTCGAGAAGCCAAACCCACAGTACTTTATCCACAGTCATACCATTTTTGGCAATAGTATATAGCTTATTATGTTGACTTTTTAGTCTTTCTCACCTCACTAAGATGTGGTAAGTTCTTTTTTTTCAAAATTCATTCTCCCTGTTTCCCCCCCGCCACCTTATTCTTTAGGATGACACTTGATTCATAGTAGGTACTCAGTAACTATCTGATAAATCAATGAAAAGTTTAAAATGAGGCCCTAAAACTCTGTTCTCAATAAAAATTGCCTTTATCTCAAACTTTTAATATAACCCTATTTGTAACCATACTAATCACAGTAATAGATATAAACAGATTATCACTAGTACTATATTCAATGGTGAACCAGTTACCAAATATTTGTTTACATGACATTTGACTTCATACTCAACATTAAGACCTATGGATTTTATATTTAAAATATAACGAGTCTGGTCACTTCACACACAGACACATCTATTGCTACCACTTTAGTAATGTCATCGACAACTCCTATACAAAATTTTGTCATTTGCCGCCACCCACTTTGCCTTGGTCTAGTCTTTGCTATCAATATTTATTTTCCCCACTGCAAAAAGAACATCTTAAATTCATGTCAGATCTTACCTCTTTCCTGATCACAATCTTCTAATTCTCCCTCACTCTACTTATAATACTATTAAAACTCCTTATCTTGGTAGACAAAATATATCCCCTGCCTTGTTCCCAAATTTTTGTCACAGAGCTTTTAAAAAGTAAGGAACTCTTGTGATAGAAATGATAATGCAGTTTCTGTTGTTAATGAGGTGACTTTGGGACGAATGGGGGTTGGTTGCTAGGAAGCTGACCATGTGATTAGAGGATCGGTACTTTCACTTGGTTCTCACCACCTTCTAAGACTTCTGGGACTGGAAATTCAGTTCAATGGCTCATGACTTAATCATGCTTAATTGACAAACTCCCAAAAGGATGGGTTTAGAAAACTTCTACGTTGGTGAATAAGTAGAGATTTGAGGAGAATGGCGTGGTTGAGAGGTATGAAAACTTTGCATCTTCCAATCTGGTTCTTCCGGAGTTATATCTTTGTAATAAACCATTATTCTAATAAGAAAAAAACATTTGAGTCCTTGAGAAACTCTTAAAAAACTAATTGAACTTTAGGAGGGGGTCATGGGGACATCTGACTTATAGCCATAATATGGATTTGGGATTGGTGACTGAACTGGAGGTGGGTACAATCTTAAAGAATTGAAATCTTAACCTATAGAATCTATACCTGATGCTGTCTCCAAGCAGACAGTGTCAAATAGAGTTTGAATTCCAGGACATATCACTGGTATTTGTAAAACTGGTGTTGGTAGTTTGGGGGGGAGGGGTATAGACACACACTGGAATTGGGTGCAGAACCCTTTTTAGCTCTATCCTTTGCTCACTCCACATGAGTCACAACACCTTTTATGCTCATGTTAAATCATGCCAACCTCATTCCAGTTAGTTTTACCACTTGATGTCCCTCTTCTTAAAATATTCTTTCCCTAGAATGGATCATGCTAAGTGAAATAAGTCAGAAGGAAAAAGACAAAATATCAGATGGTTTCATTTATATGTGGAATACAGAGAAGGTAAGCATGGATCTGAGGCATATAGTAAGGGAAGGAAAGGCGTCAAACCATGGAGGGAAGAGCACAGAACTCTGGTGATGGTTCACGGGTGTTGCGGTGGGAGAACTACAGTGTCTACATATGAGGGGAGAAACCAATTCTCTCCAACAATGAACAATATATTAAATTTAGAAAAAACAATTTCCCCCTAGATAGGCAGATGGCTTGCTCCTTTCTATCTCTGAAGTTTCTACCGAATTTTCTATCTTCAGAGGTCTGCCCTGAGCATATATAATATCCCCATCATATTTTCTTTAACATAACTAAAAACTTAAGATCTATAAAGACTGAAATGCCATACATATGGTTCACTGTTATATTTCTGAGGCATAATAGAAACTTAGCATACCTTACAGAGTTTATCTGCTATAGATCATACTTTTGTACAACTAACTATCCAGGCAATACTGTGATACCTACAGAAAATGACATCAAGATTTACTTCATTTGTCTCTAGGTTCTGTTTCATGCCTTTGTGCTGATAAACCCCTCGTCCATGTCCCTCTATTTACCTCCCATGCATTCAACAAATCATTTCGAGGACTTTTATTCTCCTAAAGTCCCTTTATGTTAAAAAAGATTACTGATTATATTTTGATTATTTGACATAGGATGCCTCCTTTTATGACTATATTTAATCAGTGATTTGCCTTAAGTAGATATTTTTTCATTATTTTCATCTTCCATATAAGACTTAGCTCAATAAAGGTACGTTAGGTAAAAAAAAAAAAAGTACTTCTGACTTCAGATGAAACATGTAAAGAGCTTAGAAGTCATCACTTCAAACCAGTATTACAAGAAAAAGATAAATTCAAAATCAATGACTTAGAAACATCAGAAAAATGAGACCAAAGAGAAGATTTCCATCCACAAAAATATAGAGAGACGAGCCAATCAAGGCGATAAGAGTCAAACTCTTGCTTACTTAAAGGAGAAGCCACTGAAGCCATAAAATGGCAGGAACACAAGTGCCAATTTTGAGGAACTGCTTAATTCTAAGTACAGACCAGCTTGAGAATAAGTCCAAAGGATCACACAATCTTGGGGGCTTCCCACATTTTCATAGATTTGATCTCCAGGAATCCCACCAGGTCCTCAGAGTGGAGATCTAAACTGCATCTGCTTGGGCTCTGGTGGGAGCATAATCATAGTATTGCACTTAAAAGCATTCTCCATACAAAGTATCCTCTCCAGAGTATAAGTCTTTAAGAGTCTCATCCCACCTGAGGGAACCTTAAACCTTCCATTCCAGGGCCTCCCTGGTGGCGCAGTGGGTTAAGCAATGCACTACGAAGCAAACTACAGCCTCTGCAGCTCTAGTTCGATCCCTGCCTCCGACTAGGGAAGGGACCCACATGGCGTAGCAGACCTCTCCTGCCTCACCTGCTGCTGCCCACAGCAGTGTGTTTCAGTCAGTCTGCCTGTTGTGCTCCCCACTCTGTCTCTGGTGAATCCTCTCACCACCCTGGATTCTGACCTGTACCCCAGCTCTTGTATAAATAAATACTTTAAAAAAAAAAAACCTTCCATTCCAGATCCATCTAGACGTCTCTATTCCCTAAGGGGAAAATAAAAGCTGTAACATTGAAAAACACTGGAAAGAACACAGTCCCACTAGATGAGGGTGATTTAATCATAATATTATTGACTACTATTCCTCTCCATGGTTTGTAATCACAACTAATATAGAACCCTAATATAGTAACAGATTACAGCTGGAAAGCTATCAGGTATAGATCCTATTTTAGGAAGTGTTATCAAGGAAGCCCAAAGCGAAGAAGACCGAAAAAAAAAAAAAAAAAGACATCTGCAGGAATTTAAAGTCTGATTTCTACAGCTAAAACACAGTCTGACAATTAGATTGAAAGAATTAGTGACCTTGAGGGACTGAGGCTAAATCACTAGTAACCTAAAATTGAAATAGAAAAAATAAGGACATAAGAGAGACTATCCAAAAACTACGAGATAGTTTCTCAATGTGTACCATGTGCATAATTGTGATACCAGAAAGACAAAAAGAACAGAGCAGAAGAAATAACTGAATATTAGTTGAGAAATTTCACAAAGAGAACTCCCTTCAAAAACTATACCTAGGCACATCACATTCAAACATCAGAAAAAAAGAAAATCTTGCATGAAGGCAACAGTTCAAAGAAAACAAATTCAAGTTAGACACTATATCCATCAAACCTATCACTCAGTTACATATTGAAAGTCTTAGGGCAACTACTGAAAAGAAGCATAAGGGACTAAAAGAGCTGATACTAAAAGGACTGATAAAATAGGAAGATATAAAATGCTCAATTAAAATCAGAGAAGGTAAGAAAAGGAAGGGGGGAAGAAAATAATATACCAAAATGTTATAAACATGGTAGATATTAATCCAACTCACTGATATATACCAATTAACATAATCTCAGAGAGGATAAAAACAAGACCTTAATCTATGTTGGCTGCAAGAATTTTATTTAAAATATAAAAATTCAAGTAAGTTAAAGGATGAAGAAAGAGATGCCATGTTAACATTGATCAAAACAAAACTATTTTCATACAAAACTGACTTCCGACCAAGAAAATTTATCAGGACAAAGGAAGACATTATATAATGATAAAGACAACAATTTTAAATATGAATGTACCTGAGTGTCAAGATAAAAAAATGAAAATTTACAGAACTGAAAAAAAGAAAGCCAGTATCTCCATCTTAGTAACTGATAAACAGGCAAAAAATCAGGATGAATATTGTCCTGAATATCATGAACAAACTAGTTAATGTATTTGAAATTTTAGAATATTTCACCAAGAATAGCATACTATACATTCTTCTCAAGCTCACTAGGAACATTTAATAAGACAAACCTCATTCTGGGTCATAAAACTTCCCTTAAGAAATTTTAAAAAGATATCATACAAAATACTTTCTTATAGTAAGACAGATTATAATAGAGATCAGTTACAGAAAGATAGGGAATTTTCTGACTATTATCTGGAAATTAAACATACTTCTATTTAACACATATCAAGAGAAATTTAAAAATACTTTTAACTAAATGAAAATTTATATGTGAGATGCAATGAAAGCAAGGACTTTCAAGGAAATTTAAACCATTTAATGTATATTTTCAAAAAGAAAGCTATATAATAATCTAAGCTATGCTTTGCAAAACTAGGGAAAGAAGCTTAAAAGCACCAAGAAATACTAAAAATCAGAACAGAAATCAATTACAAATAGGAAAATAGTAAAAATTTACAAAATCAAACATTGGTTCTCTGGAAAACAATAAAACTTATAGCGCTCTAAGCAGTCAAGAAAAGTGAAAGCATTTAGCAATTTCAGTAATGAAAGACTATGAATACTGACCCTGTGGTGATATGAAGAATAAGGAATACCACAAACACTCTATAGCCACAAATTTGATAGATCAGCTGAAATAGACCAATTCCTTGAAAGACACAAACTTCCAAACTCACACAGGGAGAAACAGCTCATCTGAAAAGGCCTGTATCTATTCAAATTGACATATGTTAATAATTGTCCTAAAAAGAAAGCATCAAGACCAATATGGTTTCTCTGATGAATTCTACCAAACTTTTAAGGAGGAAAAGATACCAATTCTCCAACCTCTTTCACAACATAGAAGCAGAGAGAATGATTCCTTGAGGCCCTATTACTCCATTAACAAAACCAGATCATAATATTACAAATAAAGGACAATAAAAACCATTATTTCTCATGAAAATAGATGCAAAAATATACGGTATTTTAAAATTTTAATACAGAAATTAGAGAAAGAATTACAAACCACAGTCAAGTGGAATTTATTTCTGATACACAAGGCTTAGTACAGATGGAATCTAGAATGTGATGAAACAATCTAATTCTATTACAAATGTATGAAGTAACCACACTGAACAGGATGGAAGACAAAGGTGCCAACCTAACTTTGGAAATGAAATATGCAACACCTAAAGACAAAGGAAAGTGTACACAAACACAGTACTCTAGCTGGTAATACTGTTTCCCACATTCATTCGGGTTAACCACACTGATACTGCTACACACGTGAAATGTAAATTGAACAGTTAAGTAAATGGACTGCAGATGGTGTGAGCCATACGTCTCAGAGTGGGAAATTACAGATAAGCGAGCAGAGGCTAAATGGGTTCATGTGATAAGTAATTTTGAGTCAGAGCCATAACTGAATTTTAAGTTTATTAGTTATGTGAGGGTCTAAGCAATGGCACGGCAGTCACAACAAGTACACCTAATGTTCAGATATAGGTTTCAAATATCTTCCTCCAAGAAAAGGAATCGAAATCCTTAGAGAAATGGCTGGCGCTAGAACTGAGTCAAAAATATATACGAGCTTGAACATTATGTAAGCATTTAAAAAAACTACATCACTGGGGGTATAGCAAAGGGATACAGGAACCAATTAAAAGAACTCCCAATTGCCAAAAATGGAATAATAAAATTAAGAAGCATCACATTATAATCCAAAATATAAACATCTGTGAGCCCATTTATATTATAAATAAATGTTGAATATAAAAATGGGGAGAGCAAATTACCCATGAAGAATTCCAAATAACTTATGTAAATACTCTGCTTAAAGATGTAACATAACTATCTCCAAGGTATAGGCTAGGCATAGAAAGTTCCTTCCAAAAATTTAGTACAGTATGGAAAGGGAAGGAAAGAGTAATTATCCTGGAAAAACAAAACACCATTCAGCCAGGCAATCAAGGTTAGAAGTCATGTTGATATGAAGAAAATGGCATTTTCTCTTTATGGATTTTCTCCTTAAAATACACAATCCCAGTCTAATCATGAGAAACCAATCCTGTCTTAGTGAAATTCTATGAAACACCTCACCAGTAATCTCAAACTGTCAAGGTAGTCAAAAATAAGGAATGTCTGACAACCTGTCACAGTCAAGAGTAGAAGACAAGATGAATAAATGTAACGTGGCATCCTGGAACAAACACCCAATATTAAAAACAGTGTTAACTAAAAACTAGGCAACTTGAAAGATTATAGATTTTAATTAATAATGTATCAGCACTGATTAATTGTAAAAATATACCCTGCTAAGTCGTCTCAGATGTAATAGAGACTGGACCTGTGGTATGTGGGAAATCTAAGACTCCCCTAAAACAAAAAGTTATTTTTTGAAAAAGCAGTAGGGAATTGTTTCAGTAAGCAGGTAAATCCTGACTTTATCCTTTCAGGGTAATGAAGTCGTACAGTCTCTACTTCCTCATAAACTCTCTGCTCATTTTAAGTTGAATAGGAAATTGAACAGTCGAAGGCCTATTTTAGGAGGCGCTGTGACTAAGGGCGATTAAAACCATCTCCTTCCAGGATCTAGAGTATGCCCAGCTTTTAACCCAGACCTTCTCAATCAAAGCTTCTGTCTAAATTCTCCATCAAAGAACAATCAAACATACATATAATTATTAGCATAGCATTTTACTTATACATAAGGAAAACTAATGCATACATTAATTTCATAATGAAAGGCAAAACTGGGATTTAAATACGAGAGGAAGGAAAGTGTAAACTTTTGGAAAAGCAAACTTTGTTTTCCTCTTTCAGTGAGGCTGAGCTACCCAACAGCCTGCACTAAATGGAGTATTCTACCCTCGGGCACCTAAGGGGTCATCAAAGGAAAGCTTGCTTCTTTGTCACTTCTCTGGAAGACCTAGGCATTTAATTGTGCGGTGCCCATGGCAGGCTGTGCCTGTATCATGTCCTCCAGCGTCCTTTGTTAGCTCTTCCATCTGACTTACTGAATCTGCATCTTTGCCTTCACAGAATTCTTTTCTTCCCTGCCTCCGCACAATGTTGTGCTTCTCCCTTAAGCCTGAATCCCCAGTTCCTTCTTAAGGCATCGTAGTCACCAATTTAGGAGATGCTGTTCCATCTGCCCATCATCGTCCAGCTTTTCCCACACCCTAAAGCATTTTTGTAGGCCTCCTTTTTCCCCTCTAACACTCTGGTAAACAGATGTCTATACTGTCATGATGCATACTCTTCCTTAATGTAAGTGTTGCTGTGCTGCAAAAACTCTTAGCTGTAATTTTAGTGTTAGCTGTGTCCACTTCGCTTCATTATCATAACAGTGTCCTATATGGAATTTCCTTTGCATTCCTATGTGAACAGCGCTAGCACCGGTAGCACATTTAAGACCATATAGCTCCTTGAATCAGTATTTACTCTTTTACACCTTAAGAAATACTGGCTTCACTTGATTATTTAATTACAGGTAGATTCTTCTATATACCAAAGCAAGTTGAATTAATGATTTCTCTTTGGAATAGAATTTATGGTTATTTATAAGCTTTCTAATGATGCTCTGCCCTGCATATATGTCACTGTGTGCACGTGTGTATGTGTGCATGTACATGCAGTTATTTTTGTTTAATTTACAATGACTATTTGTTTCTAGCCTGGGATTTAGATTCTTTCTTGCTGGATTCCTTTTTGTTTGAGTTTTTCAAAATAGTTCTTTGCCACTGTTAAATGTTAGTTGTACATTATTGTTATCTTCTGATTTTCCAGATAATGATTTTTATTTTGCTGAGGCAGAAAGTCATTGCAGTTTATGCTTTTTTGCTTTTTTTTTTTTTTTGCTTAGGCTTTTTTAAATAAAAAAAAATGAAAGCATAAGCAGTGAAAATGTGTTTTGAGTTCTAAGATTTCAATGTCCCTTCTGGAACCAGGACTTCTAAAAGAGTCTGTGGCAAAATAAAAAGTTCAAAAGCAACATGAGAATGTAAATATTCTGTAATCTAAACTTTGGTATGACCATCACCATTGCCCATAGCAACTGAGCCCCTAAAATTTCTCGTGCAACTGAGAAATTGAAGTTTTAATTTTAATTTGAGAGGGTATAGCCATATGTGGCTACCAAATTGCACATTACAGTTCAAAGGTTGGCATATACTCTCTTGTAACTTTATTAGCTGCCTTTTATTTTATTAGGCACATTTTAGTTACTTCATCCAGGTAAATCATTTGAAAACATAGAAACTGAATTAGAAGTTACTGCTAGTATCTGTTTAACTGCATTTCAAAGATAGCATGTATCAATGCAATTAGAATGCCTTTTTCAAAATCAAACTACACTGTTGCCTGTCATAAATGATAATGCTGTTTAATAGTTATGTAAGTTTCATACCGCTGTTGTAACAAATGTCAAAAACTTAGTGGCATAAAACAACAAAAATGTATTATTCCATCGTGTCAGAAGTCTGACTTCACTAGGTTAAGATCATGCTGTTGGCAGTCCTGTGTTCCTTCTGGAGAATCTAAGAGAAAATCCAGTTCCTTATTTTTTCCAGCTACTACAAGCCACCAAATTCATTGGTTTGTTGCCCCTTTGTCCATTTTCAAAACCACCAGTGTAATAGCTTCTCTCTTCTCTGACCTTTGTTTGGTTTCCGCCCTACACTTTTCTCACCAACTCACGCTTACTGTGACCCTCTTCTAAGGATGGAGCCCCAGGATAGTCTCCCCATCTCAGGATCTTAATCACATCCTCAGTCCGTTTTGCCATATAAGGGAACATATTCACAGGTACTACAACAGGTAATACTACATCTTTGAGAGACCAGTATTCTGTCTACCACACTATTGTAAGAAACAAATTGCCTAGGAATTGAGTGATAATGGATTTTGAGGGGTGTATTTTGAAAAGCAGTTGTTTCTAGGTTATCCATGACTGAAATTTATCATATGGGACATTACCCCAGAGCAGGAAAGGTCACATACTTCATTAGCAAAAAAACTTCCTATCTCTAAAATGAAGAATCCTATTTCCAGAAATAAACTATAAATATCCTGGTATTTCATGATCGGAAGAGCTGGATGGCAGACACATTTTTCTATGATTGCCACCTGAAATGTGTTAAAATTTTTTGAGGCTTATGCCTTATATTTTTTAGTATGACTAGTATTTTACTTTCTCCTGAAATGTGCACTAAGATTTATAATGTCAGTGGGGAAAGGAAAAATAGAGGGAGGAAGGGATTAATGGTTACATGAAATTTTATTAAGCACTATATTCTTAATGCTATTCAGATATTTTTGAAGTGGGGGGATGACCTAAATGTTAAGTTGCATTAGGTTGTAACTTGTTAAAAATAGTGACAGTGACAGTTTCCAAAAGGTGGACAATTTTGCTTTAAATACAGTTCAGAAATACATAGGAAATGGATGGCTATAAATGGCATCATTTTATTCTTCATTTCTGAGCTTAGATATCTCTTCTTTCACTGGTGATGTCCTGGGACTGAGTTAGATGTCAAGTATACCTGTAATGTCCCTATATTTATCCTGTGTTAATGATTTTTTCTCCACATTATAATCAACTGTTTACCAGTACTCATCAATAAGCCTATATCCCCTCCTAAATATTTATTTCCCTATGTCCTGAAAAAGTAAATGTGACTTTTACTGTTTGGTCACTTAAGTGAAACCACTAAGGTTCCTGAAGCCCCCCCCTCTCCCATCACCGTTTGCAATAATACATCATTAGGTCAAACCAAATACCGTCTTCTGTATGTCTCTAAAACTCAACCATCTTTTTTCATTCCCATTACCATCTTTCTAATAAAGTTAACCATTCCTAAAATCAATGCCTCATTAGTCTCCTTTTTCCTCCCTCATGTGATCTTCCAACAATGCACTATCAGCCTTCCACCAAAGTTCTCAAATCATTGTTTATGGCAAAAAAAAGTCTAGAAGACCCTCTGTTGCTAAATTCCTCTACCCTAGACTCTTGCTTTCAGCCATGATAACAGCTTAAGAGATAGTGCACTGACTGAATAGTTCAGGCTCTGGAATTAGTCTGGTTCATTTCAGTATAAGTCTATGATTTTAGTTACTTTCTGTTTGTGATTCAGTTATATCATCTGTTAACTTCGAATGATAATATCTTTTCACTTGGTTCATGAGAATGCATATAAAGGTCTAATTACAGTATCTCATGTATTTTAAATGCTCAATTATGTGTGGTAATTATTAGTATTATCATTCATAGTTAACAGGTGTCTTAGTTTGTGTTTCTTCAGAATTTACTTTTGAAATAAGGATTCAATTGTAAATATTTTCTTTGGGAGGTAATACCACCTGATTACCAACTGAAAATAGAGACCTTGAATAGGGAAGAGAAGGGGAAAAAAGTACATTAACAAGCAGGTTACCACTGTCTAAAACTGAAGCTCAATCTCAGTGTGAACATCTGTAAGATATTGTTGAACCTGCCTTGTGGTTATTTTACCCCAGGGATAAAGAATTCAGGTCTTAACCTCCAACTTGCATCAACCATTTTCTCAGGGCTGCTTCCATGGACAATTCAGAAATTCTAGTCTGTTCCACACATAGGTCAAACACGTACTATAGTCCACGAACACCCACAGGCAGAGAGTATAGGCACTTTTTATAGGCAATGGAAGCTATAATACGTGTACATGGTCTAGTACAAAGGGCATATGTAGCAGACAGAATCTGTTACAGCAAATGAGAGAATCAGTGTCAGAGAGGTAAAAGGACTAACCTCAAGTCATTGCTAGGCAGTCTTTCAGTCAGAATTTGAACCAGGGACATCTGAGTCCAAAGCACCTGTACTAAATTATCTTGGTGATCAAATTACAGGAAGAAACTATGAGTGGCATATGGCTAAATATGGGGGATTCAGTGAAAGAGGCTGGAGAGGTATAAAGACAGTGATACAGGCTAGTCACCATAACTCAATAGTTTCCCTTTCTTGGAAGCAGATATTCAAGAAAGTATCCTAATTATCAACTTACCATTTGGTAAATATATTTGGTAAGTATTATATAAATAAATGCTGGTGGAAAGCATTCTATTTAGTATATTTTGTATGAATTATAACATATTATAAAGTGCATTTTATATTAAGTTCATGGTTTGTGTCAAGCAGTATGACTTTAAAATCTATTTTCTTACACATAGTCCAAGTATATAAATTTTCAGATTTGGACTCTAATATGAGTACCTAGTTTATATAGTGGATCTGGTAACTAACGTCAGGATGGCAAAAACCCTGAAAATTAGGTTTAAGAAAAATCACATTTTTTTTCTTATTCTTACTTTTTTTAAACTTCACATCTATTCTTCAATGATAAAGAGGAATTTTACTGCTTCTAAAAGAAGGGTAAAGTAAGTATGCTTAACTAAGAAAAATCGCATTTCATGCATCTGCAAAGGACATATGGAAAAGTGAGAAATTATGGCCAATATGAAGAGCTAGACAATACAAGGAAAATATGCAACATTCCAAAAATGTTGGGGAGGGGGCTGGACAAATAAATTTGTCTTCAGATTTCCTGAAATAAAGGGAGGGTTGAATTTGTCTTTAGAACAACTAGTATGTTTCATGTTCTGAGAATAATAGAAATCAAGACAAATATATTTGTTAAAAATATTTAAAACTGAAAACTCTAAATTCTAAAAGCAAACTTTCAGAAAAGCAAGGGGAAATGTATCAGGATCACCCTTTAATTCTAACTGTATCATTAAAGTAGGAATTTGTTTAAATAATTCTTGCCTGCAAATTATAGGGGCTACCACTTAACTATTTATAAAAAAGAAAATATACAAAATGATAGAAAGCCCATTTATAAGTTGGCATACTCCTTGATTCACTAATCTCACTTAACACCCATAAGATTTTGAATCTTATTCTTTGCCACCACCAAGGTCTGCATAATTCTTAGTCTCCAAGCAAAATGGCTACATGTAGATGAATATACAGAGATGGTGACATTCAGGGAATGTCTTTTTTTTTTTAAATTGAGGTATCATTGTTTCACAAGGTTGTGCTTTAGAGGTATGGGATATCCCCCCTTCAGGTGTTTTTACTATACCATACCCACCATTAAAGAACCCATAGTCAACCACAATCTTATAGACACTCTGTCTTAAGAGTTATCTTTCCTACAAGTCTCTAGAAAATCCCATTCATGTATCATTAGAACTGAATCAGATGTTGAATTTTCAACCAAATTGTGACAATGGAAATAAGATCACTATAGACCAATATGGAGTTTTGGACAGGTTCAAGATCTCTTCAGTCATTTAATTATAGAGAAAAGGGTTTGACAGAACAAGAGAACTGATTAGTTAGAAAAGAGAACAAAGCAAGGCAACTGACAATGTACACTGCAAAGACAGTGAAGTAAATGGAGCAAATTCTAAATAAATTTGAAGAAAAAAGTGCTGTGACCCTAGAACCCACACTTATGCCACTTTCTATGTTTATAAACAACATTATTCACAAAAGTCAAAAAGTGGGCAGGATATGCAATGGAATATATGCAATGGAATATTATTCAGCTTTACGAAGGAAGAAATTCTACCATATTCTACAATTTGGATGAATCTTGTGAACATTATGCTAATTCCAATGAGTTGGCCACAAAAGGGCAACTATTGTATGAACCCATTTACAGGAGGTACCTAGGTTTTAAATAATGTAAGAATTCAACTTTATTCCTCAGTTATGGTCTAGGCTTAATGAAGTATCAACAAAAAATCAATTCATTTTGTTTCAGTTATTAATAACATTCCTCTAATGATAGTCAAATAGCTGAGCTTATGAACAAGAATTAAATGTACTGAAATTTTCAGCATCAATATGTCTGTTTGCAGAGCTACAACATTTAAGAGCTTGGTGCTAGTCCCATAGTTGTTTAGATAACCCACAGAGATATCCAAGCACACACGAAAATTATATGATTTTAAAAGTATGTGGCAACTATAAGCAACAGGGAAAATTTTCTAGTACTTTTTTGAAAAATTCAAACAGGTTACCATACAATTCATCAAAAAAATTAAAATGAATTAGAAAATTATGAGTATTCCAACAGACATGGGGAAAGTAGATGGACTATCCATTAAGGGGAAAATAACCCTGAAGAATATAAAATTCAGAGGGCATCGTAAACATTGCCCAAGTTTCATTACACATCAAACACTCAAGATTCTTATTTTCCCCCTGAAAAATAATGACATAGCTGATATATGTATGGGGTGTGTATGTGTGCATTTATGTATACTGAAATTGCACGCAAAGAAAAATGTTGTACATTCTTTTTGAAACGACAATTGCTAAAGAGTAAACTTTGCAATTCAATTTGGCAATATAATTTCAAATCCTAAAATAAGAGATTCAGTAAAAATAATATTCAAGGGCATTATGCTTTGGAAATCTTCAATAATGCATACAGAATTTAGTGTACAAGATGCTAACCTCAGCATTGGTTCAGTCAGCAAATATATATTGCGCATAAGCCATATATAGTTCATATGCATATGGACCCTATTTTAATTCCATATTCCTGAGTTCACTTTTTAAAGGAAAAGATACATAATGAAAAATGCATTGTATAAAAATGACAATTACATAAAGTTACAAGGGCTATGAAAATCATAAAACCTGGTAACATGTCAGGCAGTGAAAAGAAGTAATGGGTTCTCTAAGGTAATGGCATTCCAGCTGACACCTGACCGCTCTAAAGCAGCCATTGTGGCTTTGGGGAGGGAACACTTTTCAACCAGAGGAAAGAGCAAGGGCAAATAGGGAATGCAACTGGAATGTTTGAGCAACATCCAAAGAGTATATGATTAAACCCAGTCAGAGCGGAGTGAGAGGAAGAAGAGGTAGAAGCTGAAAACACAGGGAGGCAGGGAGATGTTTAAACCTTACAACAGAATTTGGATTTGTTCTAAACCCACTAAAAATTACTGGTGAGTTTTAGTTAAGGAAATAGCCATAACTGATTCAACTCATGAGAAAAACTATTTGGGGACAGGAGAGGAAAGTGGAGTGTAAGTGTGTGGGGAAATGAGAGAGAGAGATCAGCTGTGAGTCAGGTGAGATGAGATATGATGCTTTTCACTATAGTTATTCTTCAACTTGACTGTTCATAGACTTCTCACATGAATCTTGAAGTTCAGATTCTGATTCTCTGAGTTTGAGACAGGTCCTGAGATTCTCTGATTCTCAGGTGACAAGGATGCTGCTGGCCCACACTCACTTTGGGTACAGCGAGGCTCAAGTCTAGATGGTAGCTTTTTAAAATCGGAGAAGGAAGGAATATGCAGTTTCCATTGACATTTGAAGTTCCACCTGTAAGGTGTTGCTATGGAGCTCGAGTGTGACTACTGGAATTCTTTATGGTAGTGCAAAATAAAAACTGGATTATCCAATAGATTAATGATAGCAGATGGTACTTTATATAAAATTATATATTTTTCCCCTCTACTGTGTCAACTGGCTACCTGGTGAGTTTATGTTCACTGACCATATTTCATTGTTATCTACAAAACAATTTTTTTTAGTCAGGGCATCATCTTTTAATAATATATGTATTTTTAAGTGTAGCCATGACTTCAGATATTAGACTTCTATCTCTCTATCCAGTAATTCTGCTGGAAGTGCCAATGTTTCAAAGGTTGATGACTAGGAAGTGGTACCTGGTTGAGCAAGAGAGGTTCTTGGGGGTTATGAAGAATGTTAGTGATGATCTGGGAAAGTGGCTTGCAGGAGTGGGGAGCACGTGTGGTAGTGTTCAGCCTGGCAGCATGGGGGGACATCTTTGTGCCTCTGCAGAGCCAGCAGGAGTGAGAAAACATAATTATGCTAGTAAGTAAAAGCCTGATTTCATTGCTGTGGTATGTGAGAAGAAAGAATGGATAGGCTTAGATCAGTGCTTTTTAAACAACATGTCAATTTGTAAGCATTATGTGCAAGAGCACATGTGACGTCTTGGGAGAGCCTAAAGCAGATTTTAAGTCCTGTTGCATGCCCTATAGAGACTGAAAACCTACAGGAAAGATAAGATCTACACAGAAGTACCAACTTGAAACGCACTTTAAAATTTCTAAAGGAAAAAGGAGTATCTTGAATGATAAACAATTGACTGTTTATTGTAAAAGATGGCAACATTGTTTTTGCTTATCAAATCTATGGACTTATCACACTTAGAGTAACTTAAACATGTGTCCATTTGTTCCATTTTATGTGTACATATGTATATAATGACTTTCTACAGAGATGATTCCACATAATGAGCAGAAGTGGATTTGGAAGGTGGTATGTATCTTTGTGGTTGTTTATTCAATCTATTTTTTTATCTTCAAGGAAAGTCATGAAATGTGACCTATGTAACAGTCTACTCATATAAATAAGAGGGGGCACAAATGATAGGACCAATGCCTAAACATTTATCTGAGTTAGCCAGAACCTGAACTTTATTTCCCACCGTAAGTTCTGAGATACTGGAATTTGTTCTCTATTAATTTAACTACTACTATGTATAAAATAAACATAAATATGGTGTTTATATGTGCATATTATACATTTTCCATTATTTAAAATATGTATTCTTGTCACACGTATTGACCAAAACCACAAATAATTGTGATCTCTGAAACTAACACTCATGAGAGCTAGTGAATCAGGAAGTCATACTGTACATTTTAGTCCATTTCAGTGTATAGTTAATGAATAACAAAAGGGATGTCAGCAACATTTTTTGTTCACATTCTCAGTGTCCACGTATTTCCTCAGTAGTGTGGAATATCACATAGATTTGGGCAATAGCATGATAGGGAAGAAAATGAGGCTCATAGTTTTAGAGAAAAGTAGAATGATAAATGACTGTCCTTCCAACAGAGAGCTGTCTTTTACTATCCACTGGTTTCCTAAGTATTTGTTATCTCAGGGACCCTGAATGAGGACTAAGCATCTAAAGCAAGGAGAAGGTGATGGGATGTTCTAGAAGGTTCTTCTGCACATTAATATGTTCATCTCCATTTCCACAAGGCAAAAGTGATGACACGCGTACCATAAACTATCAACTCTAAGACCAAGCAAACTAATTGAAATTCTTTAAAAATTCTCTTTTCTCAGCTTATAAAATTGAACTTAAGTAGGAGATTTGAGGGTTCATTTAATAAAATTTAACTTCTAAAGGTTTGAATACAGTTTCTTTTACTATTGTAATAGTTTCACAGATAAGATGACCCTCCATTCCTAATGAAGAAATTCTAGTGAAATAGTGCCCCCCCCTCCCCCTGATACTTTCAGATAGATGCCAGTATTGGTGTTTGTTCACAGTTTTATTTATAAATGCAAGGCTTCCCAGAAAATTCCCTGGATCATTGCAGTCTACGCTTGGTATTTACTTTCTGGGTTTATTATTTGGGGAGGTCGATAAATGATTAACTGCAGCTTGTTTTGTGTTAACCATGGCATTGGACAGACTGCATTTCTCACTCTGTCTTCTCAGCAGTTGTGTGGATTATGGAGATGAGCTGTGGCTGCAGTGGAAAATGCATCATTTATATATGTCAGTTGGGTGGCATCACGCGCCTGCTCTGGACTTTTTCTCAGAGGATGTGAGATTTATGATCATCATAAAGCCTTTCCCCCCATAGATCATGTTGGTAGAATACAAGTACCTTTTCTGGACTTCCCTCCTTCAGAAACCAGGAAGAATCAGAAAGAACAAGATGCTGTTTGGGCTATTTTTACCTCCAGAGGGAAAGAAAATGCCCCTACCCACCTCCAAAACTTACCTCTCCTGAGAAACTCCTAATTTTACAGAAAGAATAGAGAAATCTAGTGGATTATTTTTTTCCTTTTCAAAATGTTTTGCTTGGGAAAGCATACAATTTTAGAATGAAAATCTTTTTAGAGCAAAGTTGTAACTTGCTTTTAGCTTGGCATAACTACTTAGAGTAAAATCTATGTACACACACAGGGTTCTTTTCACTAATATTCTTCCCAATTTTCAGAAATATATATGTAATTTTATTTGTCTCATCCATTTCAGGTATTTTCTATCATTGCTTTCATGTAATTGGAAAATAATTTTCACTATCACAGCTCAGTCCTTAAGCAGCCATGTCGTTTAAGACAATGCAAATCTCAACCATGTAAGATCAGAAAGTAAAGGTCCCCTGCAGGAAGTAACAACTTAAGGAAGGGAAGAGGATGCTTGATTGCTCCTTCTTTCAATTAAGCCTGCCACTGTCCCTTCCTCCCCAACAATGCAAAGAGGAATAAACTGATTTATACCTTTAAAAATAATACTGATTGCAGAAAAGGACAAAAATGGTGCATATCATAATAGATGATTAATTAAGTCTGAGTGTGGTAGAATGACATGATTAAGAAAATGCACACAGGAGCGTGCACAATGGGGTGGCAGGGGTGGGTCGGAAAAAAAAGAAAATGGACATAGACTTCAGAAGAGGTTATACTTGAAGTGGAATTTTTTTTACATGTATTTCCCTTCTGGCTGAATCATTTACTAGCATTTAAAAAAAGGAAAATAAGCAAACTGAAAGTATTATAAGTATAATGAAGCATGTAGAATCAGAACAGCAATATAGTTTAAAATGCCAAAATATGTAAATACACTGTTTGCACCACTGTTAACAGAGATCTTATGACATCTATACATCCAGAAATCAAGATACATAAAACATAAACACAGCATACATGAAAGCAAAGACAAATGCCAGGAGGTAAAACTTGTTTTTAAATGAGTGAATCATTCATGAGCAAAATATTCTTATGAATATTTGTACTTTCTTATAACAGCCTATAAAGAAGAAATTGCTCTACCAATTTTCATTTCTTTTAATATGCTCTTCCATGATTTTTTCCTTTTTCTTTGTACCAAACCTTGAAATTAGTAAAAATGGAGTTTATTTGCATTTCTATATTCACTTCATAAACATGCATTAAAGGCTTAGTGTGTGTGATATGGAAATATGACTATAAAAGGTTTAGACATACGGTCCCAATCTAGGAAAAGAAAAAATAAATAACAACACAGAAAAAGTCCTGATGTGAGCTGCTTTCTTGGTGATTTATCTCTTCTGCCTAAACATTCACTTCTCAAAGATTTATGATATTGAGGCTCGTTCTCCCTTGTGAACACCAAGGTTTGTTTGGGTGTTGCTGAACTATATCCAACAAAAGATTATGTAATCATCTAAGTTATGTAATAGAGTTCACTCATTATCCTGACAGTATATGAAAAAGAAGCTGAATTCACAGATTCAAGAAATATTCAAGATGGAAAGATCACAGAAATCTCTGAATTCATCTCAGTCATACAGGAGAAATTGAGAGAATAATACGTCAAAGTCCTACCTTGTTATTTAATAAAATGGATTTGCATATTTTAAAAGGAATTATTTTTAGCAAATTAAGCAACTTTTACTGAGTGTCCATATGCAGTAAAACTAAGTCTATTTTTATGAAACACATGCTTGATGGTGTATTCCTTTGGCTATTCAAAAGTTCTCCATGTATATAGCTAGTAATAAATTTCAAATATTTAACTTTTCATTACATTCTCTTAATTTTTGTAAGAAACTTGTGAAGCCTTCTGCACATTCTCTTGGACTCCAAATTAAACAAGAAAGTCCATGACAATCATAGTGTCATGGAACTGATCTATTCTCAGGAAAATTAGCCTTTCACTTCAATGTCCACCTCTGACAGGAAAGATGTGTGAGAATATATATGTGCTTTCACAATTCTGATACTTTCCCATCAGAAAGTGCCAGAATATCTGTAAAGAAAACACTTTTGTCAGAATCAGTTTCTTATGAAACTTGATTTAATGGTTGTTACAGGACATAGAAATCTGTACTTTTTTGTTATCAACCAATTTTATTAATCAAGATGCAGCTAGAGTTAATGACCAACTGTCAATTAGGATTGATTTCCAGGATTTTGGCAGACTACCTCCAAAATGTCTTTCAGCTACACAGAGTCCATTTCTGCAAGAATGTAATAACTTGAAATTTATAAACACTAAGGAAAGACAGATATTTTAACTAATAGGGGTTGGTAAAAAGATACATTTTGTATCATCAAACACTATCTAGAACAAAATGTCACCCTCTGTCACTCTAGCATAAAGTTTATGCTAAGTCCTTATTACCTGCTCAGTAATAGAAGGGGATTAGCAATGAGGTAACCTTAATCACAAAAGATTGGTCCCATCTACGAAAGCCCCCTAAATTTAGCAACTGTAAGTCCCAAAGACACTATTATAATCTCCCCAGTCCACATGGTTGACTTTTTAAATTTTATCAAGGAAGGCTATCTTGTGGTAATTCCAGTAGTTCCTGTGATACTGCTACTTCCTAGATTGTTAACTTTTACTTTCTGAGTTGTAATTTTCATAAAAAGACCTTTTGTTTTTCTGACTCTCCTGGGAATAACAAAGGACCTGGTTCTTCACAGTCAAGACAGTTCAACAGGAAATTCTGTTTCATGAGAAATTCACAAATGTTTTATTTCATGCAGGTGTTTTAGAATAGATCCTTTGAGAAAATTTAATTTGTGAATGTTAATATTTCAAAGTTAAAAGAATTGGAGATCCATGGAAGAGACTGTATTTGAAATTTTAAATATGTCTGTCTCCAGTTTCACAAATACAGAGATTAAAAATAAATTCTTCACAGGGACTTAGTTTCTGGCGATAATGATGGATTACATACTGTAAACAACCCTGGACACCCAAAAAAATTTTAATGAAATACTCCCTCCCCCCAAAACTTTGAATAGACCCCTGAGCTGGCAAGAAAAAAAATTCCTACCAGTTCAAACTGGCAGTTCAAAAAGTTCAAAGCAAAGTAAAAATTGTAAAACTGGAATATGTCTGTTGGAATTAGTTTCTAAGGAGAGGGTAACTGCAGTAGCATGGAAAATCTGCACTTTCATACCATTTCCTGATCAGAAGAGCAAAAGCCATGACCTGCCCATGGCAGGTCGTCTAATGGAAGTGCTATACTTCCTCGCAACGGTGATTGAGAAATTAGCCTGTCATACAAGAGAGATACTAAAACACATCAAGGAAATCTACCTCCATAAATTTTAGTGCTTTAAAATCTAACGTAAACCTAAAGGATTACTTGAGAGTGTAAATTGCAATCTAGCCAAAAAATGATTTGAATGCCTAGAACCTCAATCAATCAAAAACTAGACAGAAAGGATAAAAAAAAATCAAAAGCAGGATATATAGAAAAATGTAATAAGAGTAGAAATGCATTTAAATTCCAGAGATGCCACAATAAATACATATGGATAAAAGTATTCAATTAGAATAACTGTAGTCCTGAATTTACCACATCTAGCCATATGTTGTATAGAAAAGATACTCACCCTCAAAATATTAGGATACAGAAATTTTGAAAATTAAAGGGTAGAGTTACCCATACCAGGCAAATGCTAACAAAAAGAACACTGGTGCAGATAAACTAATAAAATAGAGCTGCCCACACAAAAGAAGTATGTATTACTTTAAAGACTGACTGGTGAACCACAGGAGTTTCCACAACCTACAACCCTCTACTCTTGCCATCTTCCCTCTCTTTCACCAGTCTCTAACTAGGTAAGCAGAGCATTACAACCCACCAGTGAGTTGGTCCATTAAGACATTCTGTTGTTAAATATTTCATCATTACAAGCTCACACTTAAATCTAAAGAGCAATCAGTGAAAGAATAAAATATTCAAAGATTTTATAGCCCATCAAACAACACTGAAACTACTTTTAAGGGAACAACAAAGACATGGAGTTACTGCTGCTTTTTTGTTCTTCCCTCTGTCGTGGTGACTTTTTCCTGTTTTTCTCTACCCAAACACACTACATCAGATCTGAACCACAGAAAAGTACACACTCTCAGCAACGAGCCAATCAGACACAGGATGATTAAGGACTCAAGATCTTGCTGCTTACTTCATTTACTCCTCCTCCAAGATGACTCATTTCCAAGTCCATGATTGTTGCTGTACACTACCACCAAAAGGACCCAGATTCTGCTTCTAGTCATAGCAATTAGCAATTAAGTCTCACTGGCGTTACACAATCATTTTCTCACGTAATGGACATGTACTCAAAAACTGAAGGAGACAAGCAGTGCCAGGAAGGGAAAAACACTGCGAGATACCAGCAGAGCCAGGGCACCTGGGCGTATATAAATGTAATGCTGAGAAAGAGAATGAAAGCTCCTTTTACCACCTTCACCCCTGGCTCTGATACCTGCCCTAAAGCATCTTTTCTCCCCTACTGAGATTCACTGAGAACAACGCCCTTCCCTCAGGGTGCTAAAACCTTTGATGCAGCTGTGCTGGCAGCTAAGCTCATTTCCATCTTATTGCCTCTTAACAAATTAAGTTGAAATCGTCTCTTCCAGCATAGTTGAGCGCCATGTGTAGTGAAACACTAAGGGAATGTAATCAGTTGAGCTACCACTAATTTACATTGAACAAAAACATTTTTCAGTTATATAATTTATTTACTTTTATTTTACGTTATTGTTCATTTTTGTTTACAATGTTTGCTTTCTTTCTTTTCTCCATGTAGTCCCCATGGAATTTCCACCACCAGTTCACTCCTTTCAACAAAAACATTTTAAAAATTTATGCCGATGTAGTAGCAACATGGATGGAGCTGGAAGGGATTATGCTCAGTGAAATAAGCCAGAAGGAAAAAGAAATATATTGGATGGTTTCACGTACAGGAGGAATGTAGGTGTACCAAATAAGGGGCTAGGAAAAAAATAAGTATAATAAATCATAAAACAAAATTAACAGGCAACTATTAATCAGAAACACTCTTGAGGGGAGGAGGAGGGAGAGGGATCAAAATGGGAGGTAATGTGTTCTTACACAAGAGACTGTGGTGATGGTGCACAGGTGAACTGGTGATGGGGATTTTGCGGGGACTATACCTGAAAGGAGAAAGCATGCATTACACAAAGAGGAAGAATGATGTACAATAAAAATACTGCCAAAAGGATTCTCTTGTTAATTCCACTCCTCTAATTTTGAACCCTCATTTTAGAGACAAAACTTTTGATTTCTAAAAAGTATGTGACATCAAAGCTGCATAACTGATCAGTGGATGGTGCCAGATCGCCAAGGTATACTCTAAGTTCCCTACTCTAACTTCACAAATATGTTACTTATTAGAAAGTATAAAATTAGAATTAAACAAAAGTAAACACAAAAGGTTACCATTTGTGTGGCAGGATCTCAAATGACAGTTGAGGTGAAGCCACTATGCTTCTTAATATTTGGGTTCAAATATTCACTAGGTATTTTTTCAGATAAACATAAGCATGTCTGATTATCTAGTAAATCATTCTTCATTTTTAGTTTTCCTATTTACTTTAAGTGGTTACATGGTAGAATAGTCAAGTGCTCTAAATTACTAAAGTATATTTCACAAATGCCGCCAAGTTAAGATAATCTATAAAATGGTTTTATATTCAAACATATTTTGAAAACTCATCATTATATACTTCCATTAGGATACTGATAGATCACCTTAGTGTACTATCACTTCTAACAAGTAGTGTTGAAATCTTCACCTTTGTTTTCTGGGTAGAACTGAAGAATTTAAATTTTGCGGTATAACTAAAACCATATTTTTTTGTGGAGTCAGGCTCCCGTTCCTATTTCTGGGTTCTTCTATCACTTTTCAGGGACTTAGGAATGTATTTCTTAATTTTCACCACTGTATTTTTATTAGTTTTTGTGGGTATCATTTTCTTCATATATGTACAGTAAGCAACATATTACCTTCCTTGGTTTCCCTTCTATAATCAATTCATTTTAATGTAGTTGCTCAGTTACCAGGCACAAACTAAACATAATTACCATTTAAACCTATAAATAAAATTATTCCTACTGGATAACTTTATACCTAACAATTGCTTCATTAATTTTTATTAATAGTTCTTATTATTTTAACTTAGAATTAAAATTTGACTATCCTAGTGCATAATTACATAATTATTGTTTTTTGAAATCTATTTCAGTTTTTTTCTCCATTATAATTGCAATTAACTTGTGTCTCACAGAAGACAAAAATAAAATACATAGGTGTTTAACAGTTCATGTTCAGCAGTCCAATTACCCTGGATTCTAATTCTACCTCTGATGTGACTAATTTCTCATCTGTTCAGTAGAAATGATAGTTACTTTTTCAGAGTTGCTGTAAGAGTTAAAATTAAATGATAAAGTATCAGAGTTTCAAGAAAGGAATAAGCACATAATCCCACATAATTTAAATATGAAAGAATGTGCATTTCTTAAATATTCAGTTCATTGAATTTTGGCAAATGTATAAACCAACACACACCTCTATGAAGATAAAGGTCATTTCCAACACCTCAAAAATTTCTATAGTAACTCTTTTCCATACTATCCTTTCTTCCTCCTCAGACAAGAGATACTCTGTTTACACTCTCCCTAAACCTTAGATCAGAATAATTTTAATTAAGTAATTTTTGAGAGCTCAAGAAGACAGTTGGAAGGACATGAATGGAATACTGAAATAGGCACTGTTTAGCTGTGTGTACTTGACAAATTTATCTCACTGGACTTCAAGTAATGTTCTATTTTTAAACAAATGCTATAATCTTTTTATAGGGTTACTGTGGGTTAAATAAGATAATTCATACTTTGTGATTTCACCTGACAAAGCAAGTGTTCTACATATGTAACTTATTGTTATCAACACTATTACTACTGTTGTTGTTACTGTTTTTTCATTATATTTAAAAGATATCCAAATAAGAGTAACATCTGGTTATTCGCATAAAAAAGTAATATTAGGATTCAGGGATAAGACATTTAAAAACCTAAACCTATTCAGGCAAATATCCAGGTCATTAAAGATTGGGTTCTGTAAACACACTGCATTTTATTCTGAAAACTTAAATTACTGTTGGGACTTAACTCGACAGGACTCATGATTCTCACTCATCAGTGTGAAATGTGAGACCAGGCCGGGCTGGAATACATAGCTTGAGACAGTAGTGAATCACTGTAACATTCCAGCAGAAAGGTAACAGTTTCGTGTCTCTTAAAACTTCAAGGTGACTAAATCTTATCAACAAGTATATCACTGGATAGTAAAAAAAATCCAAAAACCAAAAAACATAACTGCTACCAAGTTGCATGAATTTTTAAAAAAAATCTGTAAAATTGATCCTTATGGCAAATATAGGTTTTTAATTTAGACAACAAATACATTCAGGTCTCTATGGAAATTCTCATAATTTCTTTCTGCTTATCACTATACATACACACACATGCACAGATATAATTAGATTAAAACAAACTTCTGCTCCACTCATGATAGTGAAGGATATAAAATTTGTGGCAAGATGACTATTGAAAATATAAAAATTGAAAGATATAAAATGTTAGACTCTTGAAAATATAAAATACTTGACTACTGAAAAATAGTAACTACTGAAAACATATTTGAAAAGGAAGACAATGGAGTTAATTATACATGGTTCTACTGTACAATCCATTAGAGGAAATTATGTCTTGAAAAGAAGCAGAATGGATATAATAGCTCCTGCTGTGTGGACTGATAGCTATCATAATCTGGTACAGATTTCCTAAAGAATGAACAGATAGCAAGTATGCCATGAGTGTGACAAAATGGAGTGATCCTTTACACTTGTGAAACTTTTTTTATTTTAGATTTATTTATGCATATAAGAACTGGGGTACAGGCTAGAGTCCAGGGAGGTGAGAGGATCCACCAGAGACAGAGTGGGGAGCAGCACAGGCAGACTGACTGAAACACACTGCTAAGGAGAACAGCGGGTGAGGCAGGAGAGGTCTGCTATGCCATGTGGGTCCACTCCCTGGCCGGCGGCAGGGATCTAACTCATGCTGTAATGGCTGCGATTTGCTTCATAGTGCGTTGCTTAACCCACTGCGCCACCAGGGAGGCCCTACACTTGTGAGACTTTTAAACACTAAAATGAAGTCCAATGAATTTATAGTATTGGGCATTAACTGATAACATCAGCTTCATCTAAGGTATTTGGAAGGAAAGTAATAATCTATATCTTTTTTTATATCAGAATACATATTTTTTATTTTATTTTTTTATCTTTATGAGCCCTTTATTTTTTATTAATATAAAATATTTTAAAATTTACATATACTTGCCATTAATTGTAATCCCCATGTATTCCCCATCACCATCTCACCAGTGCACCATCACCTCAGTCCCTCATGCTCCCATCTTCCCTCAACCCTCCCCCTCCCCTCCCCACCGGGTGTTCCCAGTCTGTCCTTGTCGCCTCATTTTTGGTTTCTGTGTCTTTATTGATGTTATTGTTATTATTGTTCTTATTCCTTTCCTTGATCCTCCTTTGGTATCTATATCATTTTAAGCAATTCTCAAGAAATAAATTAATCAAGAAGAGTCATTGGTCAAAAAGTGTAAAATCAAAAGGAAGTGGAAGAAGCTGATTAAGGGTAGAATGTAAATATTCCTCTTGCACAGCACAGGCAAGCAAAACATTTCATAATTGAATAAGGGCACTAGTGAAGAAAAGCAAAAGTTAATGAGGTCAAAATTTTAAAACAACAAAATTAGGTGCAATGTGAAACACCATATGCACACACACACGCACACACTCCCTGGCTATCTCAAATCCTGGCAAGCCTCATCCTCTCCAGTTCCATATCACCCAAACTTTGGATTCCACTCTCCACTGCAGGGTTTGAAATCTGGAGATTTAGCTTTCTTACTCAGTTCTGAGCCAGTCTTAGCTGAATATGCAAGAATCCTATTCCCTGAAGCAAATGAAATTTGGTGTTAGTTTTACTGTTCTCAAATTAGCAGGGTATAATCCTGAGACACCATATTCACCAAACTCCAGTTTTCAAACTGTCACCTTTCCTTATTTGTTCAGTTTGCAGAATTTTTAAATGTTATAAAATTTACTTTTCTAAATTTGAGTCTTTTTTATATCATACACTTCCCTTCTCATTATGTTGTTGTTTTCTTTAAAATTCTTGGACATATTTATAAAAGAAATAGAGCTGTAGGTAGGAAAGGACAATTAGCTGATCAAGTTAATTTAATGTGCGTTGAATATGGAAACAAGCAGAATGTTAATGTAATAATACAGGATGGAACAAGGTCTGGTAGCACAAAGATAAGTGGGAGGAGAGAGGAGGTATAGTAGGAGGGGACACTGGGCAAGTACTTGTCTATGCATAACTATAGTGTGAATATCAGAGACGAAGAAGAAAAATTACCACTGGTTCCAAAGTTTTAAACCTGTTTCTTTCTTGCTTTCTATCTACCTACCTACTTACCTAGCTATTTAGGAAAGTCAAGAGGAAAAGCAAATTTAGCAGGAAAGATAAAAAATTTTAATATTTGAAGCTTATTCAAGAAGCAGGCACATAAAATACACCTTTGGAAACTTGAGGCATGATTTTTAGAGAAATGAGAGGATAGTTGACTTCAAAGGAGAGAAGATTTACAATTAAGTGAGTCTAGACCGAATATTTATTCAATTACACTTACAATTTAGTGTTCAAGAAAATTTGCAAACTACGTAAACCAACTGTTTAATAACTAGGAAATCATATTTATGTAGAAATTTCAATCAAGATCCAAACATGAAACTTACAGAAACAGAAGATTTTATGTACTTGAATAAACATGTCCTGAAATTGAAATTAATTACTGAATGGTAACAATATCAAGAAAGAGAAAAAAGTTAGGGTATAACAATGGCATGCTTATTTGGTTTCCAATTGTGTTAAAGTTAATTATTTGACAGCTGGGTCTATTCCCAAACATAGAGTTTATTGTTTCCTCCCAGTGGGAGAGAAAATACATGCTAATCAGAAAATAGTATACATGTGTTATTTATACTGTTATGTCAAATATCCTATTGCTTAATAGGTGATTTAGTTTTTAAGCAAACCCATTTGGCAAGTTGTCAGAAGTATAATAATATCTTATTATTTTTAAAACCCTATTTATACAAAGGACTTTGCTATTATTTATTTTCTCATCTAAGTGGAGTCTTATATAACAATGCTTTGGGAGTGAAGAAAAAAAATCTGCTATCACTGGTGTTTGCTTAAGACAGAGAAAGATAGACCGTCTCTCTACCCCTGGCTAATAACACATACATTTAAGGAAAGTAGCACAGGGGACTTGACTTTCAATTTGGCCTAAAAAATTTATCTGAGAACTTGGATATTTTGCAAGAATAACTGTCATTTCAAAGACTCTGTATATCGCTGAAGTGGAGTCTTGAAATCATTTTTGAGGGGAGAAAGTGTTTTTCTTTAGTAAAATTCTTGAAATAGATGAAACTAAAGAAAAATTCAAAATGGCAAAGTTCAGTAAAATAGAGAACTTACACTGCTCTGAATATAAAGTAATAGGGTTATTTTATTTGAAGACATTCTAAAGAATATTTTTAAATTTTCCTTGGTGTCTGAGAGACCAGCTTATCGAAATTATCTGGAAGTGGATTAAAGAGCAATGAAGGAAATGATTTAACCAAGACGGGGGGCGGGGGGGGGGAGAGAAATACCTACCTGTAGGGAATTTCCTAAACCAGAGTTTGAAAACA
>JAGFMF010011664.1:1074224-1086188 GCA_019455555.1 Galemys pyrenaicus | reverse complement strand
GAGACAGAGCAGGGTACAGAATAGGCAGATCAACTGAAACACACTGGTGAGGGGAGCAGCAGGCACAGCAGGAGAGGTCTGCCATGCCACTTGGGTCACCCCCACTGGCCAGCAGCAGAGATCAAACTCGTGCTACAGTGGCTGCAGTTTGCTTCCTAGTGCGTTGCTTAACCCACTGTGCCACCAGGGAGGCCCTAAGTGATAATGACTTGTAAAGATAGACACATACATCAATGAAACAGAATAAGCCTAAAAGTGGATCCACATGTATATGGTCAACTGATGTTTGACAAAGGTGCAAAGCCATTGCAATGGAGGAAACAGCATTTTTAGAAATGATGCTGGAACAATTGTTCTTCTATGTCCATTTTTTTGAACTTTACCTATTAAATGCAAAAATTAACTCAAAATCAATGGTAGGTATAAATGTAAAACTCAAAAGTACAAGGCTCTTAGAGGAAAACATAAGAGAAAATAATTGTGGCTTTGAGTTAGGTAAAGGTTTCTTGAATACATCACCAAACAGTCACTGAAAGGAACAAAAGATTGGATCTTTAAATGAAATTAATGAAAAAGTATTTCTAAAAGAAAATTTAAAAAATAATTTTAAAATTTCTGATTAAAAAATCTCCTCTTTGAAAGCTAATATAGAAAAATAAAAAGATAAGCCACAGACTCTGAGGAAATATTTAGAAAATATGCATCTGATTAGGATGGGTAGTTTAATGTGTCAATTTGGCCAGTCTCTTGTACCCAGTTAGTCGATAAACACTAATTTAGGTGGTGCTATATTTTGTAAAAATGGTTTAACATGTACAAGTTGAATTTAAGTAAAAGGTGATTATCCTCTATAATCTGAGTGGGTCATATCCAATTAGTTGAAAAGCCCTAAAAGCAAAACTGGTTTTCCTGAATAAATTCTGCCTATAGAAGAATAAATCTCGCCTCCAACTTTGTTGTTCTCTTTAAATATTGTGTTTAAATATTTACATATTATAAATATGTGTTTAAATCTTTAAATATTGCTAATCTGGGTCCTTTGCTCTCCATATAAATTCTTGTATGGGTTGCTATCCAAAGGACAATATCTAAGTATTTAGAGTGCAATTGTATTGAACCTATAGATTAATTTGGGAATAACTGACATTTTGACAATATGGCTTCTTATTCATAAACATGGAATATCTCTCCATTTATTTAGTTTCTCTTCGATTTTTATATCAGAAGTCTATAGTTTCATATAGATCCTACATATATTTTATTAGTTTTATACTTATTTCATTTGGGGGAGTGCTAATGTAAATGATAATTGTGTCTCAATTTCAAATTCTGCTTGTTCATTACTGGAATAGGGAAAGTGGGTAAACTTTATACATTAGCCTTATATCCTGCAATTTTACTAAAATTGCTTATTAGTTTCAGGAGTTTGTCAATTTTTCATATTTTCTACATAGACAACCATGTTGTCTATAAAGACTTTTTTATTTCTTTCACCTCAATATATATAAGTTTTACTTCCTTTTCTTACCTTTAATTAGAACTCCCAGAACAATGTTGTAAAAAAACAGTGAAAGCAGTTATCCTTACTTTGTATCTGATCTTAGTGGGAAAGATTTGCATACATCAAGGTTCAATTTTTAAAAATTCCCTCAATAAATAAATAACCCTTATTTGATTTCCTTAGTATGCATAGATTTCTTGGCCATATGGACTCATTTATAATTCTAAATATTAATGCCAACCAATGTCAAAAATTTCATTATAAACTTAATTGTATTAGATAATTAAGTTTTCCAATAGTTAATCACAAAACAGAAAGACATTTATGCTCCTTTCTTGTTAAAAAATTGAACTGGGTTAAATTCCTTTCCCATTTGAAGGATGTATTAAATTATGCAGACATGATAATTTCTATTTGAATATCTTCAATCACAAAATTACTATAATAACACCATAGTTAAGAGTGTGGATTTGCACCCTATTGAATGGAAGAAAATAGTTGTACACCATACATCTCATAAGCAGCTAATATCCAAGATCTACAAAGAACTCATCAAGAAGAAAATAACACAATCAAAAGTGGTCAGATCAAAATAGACATTTTACTAAAGAAGACATACACACAGCCAACAGGCACCTGGAAAAATGTCTACGATCACATGTCCTCAGGAAAATGCAGATCAAAACCAAACTGATACTACTGAGAATTCTCCACATCAAAAAGACCAGAAACAGCAAGTGCTGGTGAAGGTGTGGAGAAAAAGAACATCTGCACTGTTGGTAGGATCGTAGACTGATCATTTCCCGATGGAAAATACTATGGCGATTTCTCAAAATATTAAAAATAGAACTACCATAAGGTCCAGCAATTCCACTTAGGTATATATCCAAAGAATGCAAAAACACCAAGGGATATATGTACTCTATTTTACTGCCAGACTATTCATGATATTTAAGTGAATACTTGTTTTCACAACCCAAGTGCCCAGCAACAGATGAGTAGTAGAGAAGACTGGTATATATACACAATGGACTTTTACTCAGTGATGAAAAAAATAAATGAAATCTTGCCATCTATGACATGGAAGAAACTAGAGGGGATTACACCAAGCAAAATAAGCCAGAAAGAGAAATACTGAATGATTTCACTCATGTGGAATGCAAAGAAACAGACAAAACCACATTGAAGTGACCTACACAAATCTATTTCACTGCAGAATGGAGGCTCCCATGGGAGCAAAGCGGGTAGGAGGCCCAATGAACTATGGTGGAGGATTACAGGTGCTTTGGTGGTAGGCATGGTGAAGTAACGTACATCTGAAGAGATGTAAACCTATATCCCTATGTCATATACAAGTTTTGTAAACTAATGTTACCTCAATCATAAATAACAGAAGTTGTTTTTTTTTTTTCCCAAAAAAAAAAAAAAAAGAGTGTAGAGTTTGAAGCTGAATTATCTAGGTGCGAACTTACTTCTATGACTTATTAGCTGTGTGAACTAAAGACAAATTCCTTACTTTTTCTCTATCTCATTTTCTTTATCTGCAAAACTGATACAAAAATCATAGGGCTTTCCTACTGGCTAAATGAATCAATACTTGTAAAACACTTAGTTGTCCCTATTATGTACTAAACATTAAACAAATTTAGCTGTGATTATTACTATCTTCTACTGTCACTGGACAATTAATGAAACTTAATTTATCAATTTCAAGTGTAATTACTTGAAATCCAGTAATAAATTAAATGGAAATGCACACAAGTACTGTAATAAAATTGTCTGACAGAAACGAAATATTTTGAGGCAAATTATTGTATCTCATTAACACTCAGTGTTACTTCTTCTACATACTTCAAGTTTGGTTTTGGCAGAGACGTATTCACATTTTAATATTCTCTTCTCTGTCATATATTTTAAGAGTTTTCTTTTAAAGTGTCTCGCAGAGAGCTGGATATACTAAAGTTCAATTTCACAAATCGGACAGTTCTGCCTCATTGGTTTGAATTAGAAATATATTTGGGTCAAAGGTAGGAAGTCTGGAAATACCTACTAAACTTCTGGAACTACTAATGAGTTTTGTTTTTTTATTTTCTTCATGAACACAGAAACTTCAAGATACAATGAATTACCAGCTTCCACTTAAAAGGTTCTAAAAAACTATCTTTAGTATAGAAAACAAGGGTTTTTAAATTTGTCTTGAAATCACATCACCTTACCAAAAAAGAAATTAAGTTACATTACCTTGTACTTTTAATTTTGGGGAATACTTTCTGATATTTCTAATATAGATTATATAGCTAATTTTTCTGATTAGCTGTACATTGAAGTGGTCTAGTACTTAAAAAAATAACTTCTAAAGATAATACCAGCTTGGTTTCTGGGATATAACTGAGTTATAGGGATTGATTTAGTTATTTTATGCCATAAGTATAATGATAATTTTTCAATTATTTTGATTCTATAATATTTTGTAAGTAGTAGAAACTAAAGACCTTTTCACTCCAGAGATATAATCAGCGAAATAGTATGTTGTAATTAAGGAAATGAGGACAAAATGATACAAATTCTTCTTATAAAAATATTAGTAGTCAATCAGTTTGTATTTGCATAATCTTTGTCTATTTCTTTGAAAAGACAAAAAAGTTAAAAATTAGGATATCATTTGGAACTATATCTATATGATATATACATGGTCTCTCTCTATATATATGTGAGAGATATTTATAGAAGACTATATATAGTCTGAACCATCCATCAGGATATCAAGACCATGTTAATATAATTTTAGGATTTTATACCTATTGATCAATACATTTCATTGATGTAGAAGTTATAGAAATGGAAAGTGATTTTAGCATTTAGTCTAAATGCCCACCTATGATTTTTTTGTAATGGCTAGTGCTCTAATGTGATTTTTTAACCTTTTGCTTAAAAGAAAACACATCTTTTCTCCATTTTCACATTTAACTAATCTAATATTTAAATTGTAGAAAATATGGACCAGAAAGCTTCTATTCCATTTGATCCCTGAATTCAAAGAAAATAATTATCTAGTGACACTACAGCACTTTATGCTAACTTATGAAAAGTTTGTTTTTCCAAGAGGCTCATATATCCAGAATGTAGCTTAGAATATGAAAATATTTTTAAAGCTTCTGAACATTTGAAATCAGTCATACATTCAATATCTTTAACATACAGAAAATCCTCACGTCATTACTCTTACCTTATTTCTTATTTCCTTAAATAATTTTCTATTTAATTGAGGAAGCTTAGGAAAGCACGAAGCTACAGCTCAAAAATCAGTACAATGATGATTGTGAGAATAATGGCTAAAATAAAAGTTCGTGAGGTAACAGAAATCAATTCTAGTGTTTTGAGAAAAAATGAGAAGAGCAATATATATATATTTAGAGGATAGGGCCTCCCTGGTGGCGCAGTGGGTTAAGCAACGCACTATGAAGCAGACCGCAGCAACTGCAGCACAAGTTCAGTCCCTGCTGCCAGCCAGGGAGGGGACCCACATGCGCAGCAGACCTCTCCTGCTGTGCCTGCTGCTCCCCTCAGTAGTGTACTTCCGTTGATCTGCCTGTTCTGCTCCCTGCTCTCTGTGGTGAATCCTCTCAACCCCCCCACACCTCTGGCCTGTGCCCCAGTGCTTGTATGCATAAACAAATAAATCTTAAAAATTTTTTTAGAGGATAATGTGTCACCATATTTCAAACTTCATGTTATAGATGGCTTTTGACAATGACAACTGTTAAGCATCTTTGTAATTTTCATTTTTTAGAAACAATTCAAAATTAATTTTGGTATATTTTTAGATCAGCTTTTGTTAAAATGCTCTTTAGAAAGATCTTTTAAATCTAAGACTTCATTAAATAAAGGACAATTGAATGACCTAGAGAATTCATCTTGTCTAGAATGGAATCTACTCCCTCCCTTATGGGTTTTGTATTATGAAACATTTCATATTGCCTGGTAATACCTGAGAAATGTTGTATTTAATAATATTTTATGTATTAAATTAATTGTATTAAAAGTGTACTCTATGAAATAGCATCACAACTGGAAGCAATACCAACAGCTTGGAAATGCTTTAATCCTTCCATCTTTATCTTCCACATGAAGCAAACAAAATTTTCAAAGTCTAAACCCATCCATTTTGAGTGTGGTTTGCCAAATGGCATTCTCTTTGTGTCCTTCATTCTCTGGTATCTTTACATACTATAGAATCATTTAATGATATTTCTAGATGCTATATAATTGAACCATCAGATTAGATAAATAAGGAAAAAGACCCAGGGAACTCAGGATATGTCTTAATGCATTATGAACTCTGGATCAATCTCAAATCTAAGTACCTAAGTGCCTACATTATCATTACCTATTTTACAATGACTATTGTATTTTACAATGACTAAGTAAAATTTGAACCCTTGAATAGATAATCAAGTTGATATACCTCCACAGGGCTAAGATAACCTGGAGACAGATCCTTTACTTTCTCTGAATAAAAGCTTTATTCCTTTAAATTGGGATTATTCCTTTTCACTTGTTCCAGATGGAACTGTACTTGACTTCTTGGTTTTATTCAGTTTAAAACTGCATCTCTGAGGCTGCATAACTATCTAAAGTTCATAGTGAGCTTGTCATCTAGCCAGGAACAGAAATACTCAATTAGATTACAGAATCACAATAATACAGTTAGCAGTACCAGGCACTTAATATTTGTCCTGAGTGATTTTCATGCATTTACTCACTTAATCATCACTTCTGGAAATACCCCCTTTTTTGTAGAGTAGAATACTGAAGCACAGGGAGGTGGCCAAATAAATTTACTAAGATCATATCATTAGTATGTGGACAAGTTTAGATTCATATCCAGGCAGGCAAGCTTCAAAGGTTTCACATTTTTACACTACTCAAAACTAGCATTCAAAGACTTAACAGGTGAATCTTTACTGGTCTCACAACAGATTTTTAAGTGAGTAAAGTCCTTGTCTGTCTCTTCCATTAGTTGACAATGATTTGATTAATGTTGGAAAATGTAAGAGTAACTAAATGGACAAGACCCATTGTATGGGGCTGGCATACAAACAATATCAAATAAGATAAGGGAAGGGAAGCTGGGACAAAGGGGACAATGGTATGGCGAAGGACAGAATTGGTTTTCTAGTCATGAACTTGATATAGTATACACACATTCTCAACGGTGCACTTGAAACTTATATACTGTTACAATGCAATGTTACTACAATAAACATCAAGTTAAAAATACATACATAGATTATTTTGAAAGCTCACAAGCAGGAGATTGTCTCTGTGGTACAAATAATTTAGGATTCATTGAGAGATCATCTGTCATATGCTCTACCCTTCCCATAATATATCAAATTTGGCTGCATGTAGGATGTAGGACTCCTTATGGAAGTTTTGTAGCATCACTTCTTACTCCATTAAAAACAAAAACAAAACCCTCAACATAAGAAAAGATGCAAATTCCTAATATTTGGCATGCAAAATAGTGGCAGAGCAAAAAGCAGTGGTTATGAGAAAAGCCAATAATACAAAAAAAGTAAATATATGTAGAATATGGTAATTAGCCAGTGAAAACCTTGGCTGTACATATAATGGCTGTCTCATGTATGTTCCTGGCCGGGGGAGGAACTGATGTAGCTTTAACAGGGATAAAATAACAACAAAGGATAAAACAACAACAAAGGATAAATGGGGATAAAATAACAACAAACAACAAAAATATTCTTACTGAGTCAAAATTACTTTGTACTTTTAAGTGTATCGTGTTATTACAAATAAACAGATTACTATTGTCCAAAAAGCAAAAAAACATTTTTCTAAAAAATCTTTGTTCTTCATAAAAGATACTTTTTAATTTCAGATAATATTAAGGGAGTATTTTTATCTTGTACACCATAACTACTTTCATAAAGGTTGGGTACAAATTAAACTACTTTCATAAAGGTTGTGTGTACAAATTAAGTCATATTTAAATAAATTAGTGGAGGTATTTTTAAAAGCTCTTTATCTGCTCAAAAATATATTACTCTGTAATGTGAAAAAGCATCTAATAATCTGACTGTACAGATTTTGGATTTTATAAACTGACCTTTTAAATTACAAGACAGATGACCACTGCAATGTATAGCATTATTTACAATAGCTAAGATAATGGAAACAAACTAAGAGCCCACCAACAGATGACTGAATAAAGAAGATGTGGTCTATACACACAATGGAATACTTTCAGCCATAAAGAAAGATGATCATTTGTCAACAGCAGCAAAATGGAAGGAACTTGAGGGAATTATGCAAAACCAAAATTAGTTGGAAAGATAAAGACAATCATTGGATTATTTCACCAATGTCTGAAATTTAAGAAGACTAAATGGATAAACAGACAAAACAAAACAAAAATAAACAATTAGACACTGAAAAACAAAATGAGGTTACTTGGGTCGTGGGGAGTGAGAGTAAGGGTGAAGAGAATGTAATGGATGGTAGTGGGTGTTTTGTTTTGAAAAATATAAATTAAAAATGTCCTCCTCTAGAAAGAAAGAAAATACAAAGCGACTCTATAACAACATAAGCATTTATGGTAGTTTTCTTTTCTTTTTGCTAATTCTTTTATGTTCTGTGTGAATCATGTATTTTAATTTATACATATCCATCATCACATAACAACTAGTTTGGCTGTAACCATGAAAGCAGTTCATGGAATGGAGTAGGCTATAGTTATATATTACAACTATATGAATAACTATTATAGCTATCTTTCATTTCTTATAGAAGTGTGAGTAAACAACCAGATGGCCTCATTTTTTTTAATGTATAACATACCCCCCCATTCTAAATGATAAAATTTCTGTAACAGTTGTTTCTATATATGTTTCACTACGTTTACTTTTAATATGCCAGGAATTTTCTTAGGTTTTAGATACAGACAAAAGCAGACAAATAATGGAAAGTGAAAAAAGCCAATCAACTTACTGATATTTCTCCATGACATCAAATAATGTATTTCATCTTTATAATAATCTGCAAACTAACTTCTTACAAGTTCCTCTTTGCCTACTGACATCTCTTCCTGAGGTTTGTATGCATTCCCCAAAATACTACCATGCCAACAAGTGGCTTGTGCGAAACAGAGACAGTATGAAAAAAAATCACAGGTAATTTAATTAAGCCCTTATATATCTGACTCCTATTAATATGATCAGGATACTAGGCTTTACTTCTGTATTCTGTGATTTGGACTTTGAAATTTTAAACTATTGATTAATATAAAAGTTTTCAAGACAGGCTATACATTGGAATCACTAGAAACAATTGCTCCCTGACACACAGAAGAGAGAATCCTGGGAATGGATACATGGTAGAAAGCCCCACGGATGTAGTCAGTGTGTGCTCATGATGGAAAGATGACTTTAGATATGTATTTTGTTTCTCTTCTATTTCATCTCCCTACCTCCTAACATCTGGCCTTTAAATTTAGACCATCAGTTAACACCAAGTATAGACAGGAAAACCATATGCTTGTTTATACTTTGTTTTTGTTTCAGTGTCTATTTTTTCTCCATGGTCTATACCTCTATGTTGTTCTCCCAAGACCCACACTTCCCTATCTGGGGGGAAAAAAGCTTTCATTATTCAGGTATTTTGTTGAATCTCAAAATATAATAATCCCCTGTATGTTTCAATATCTCAAAACTAGGAAAACAAACAAAAGCCTGATATTTGTATTTTAGAGTTTGTTATTTCAATCCTTATTCTTTATATTAAGCATTCTACAAATATGTATGCAAGTCTCACAAATACTTATAAATTAAATTATACTCTCAATCCTTATAGCCCAGTGGGCATGGCCATATTGCTAAAAATGTTAGGTACCATTTAAACATACGAAAGACCTTAGTGATAGTTTCAAGTAGAGGTTTTGAGTAAGAATACTTGGAGCTGGCAAAGGAACTATTCAGGTGTGACTTTAACACCTCTAAATCCCAAGGCCTGGCTCACATTATTGAATCATTGTTCTAAAGGCATTCAATATTAAAAGCATTAATATTTTATTTTTTGCCTCCCAGCTATAACATTTCACCTACCATTGTGCATCATAAAGTCATGCTGATGAAGGGTGGACAGGTGTAGGCATATTATTCGGTTCACTTATTCCCAGTTAATTACCTTTATGGTTCAAATACCAAGTGATAATAGGAAAGCATGATAAATAGTTCTACATTAAAATGTTTGGATTATTATAAAAAATGACTTGCTTTCTGCCAGCCAGTTCTCAGAATGTTATTTATCCCATAGTATGTTGTCCTAAAAATGACACAGATATGCTCCCCTATAAGAGGGATATGTGATAATGCCTTAAACTAGTTATGACATGCCAATGAAATATTTGATATAAGCACTGTAACATTAAAAGTTCTTTTAACTTTCAAATAACTTTAAGATTAAATCTTATATGCATTTTACTTTAAATTTATGTATTATAAAAGTATAAATACATTTGTCTGTAATTTATTATTGTAAAATTTATTAATATTGAAAATGACTTTAAATATTAGAATATGGGGGGGCCTCCCTGGTGGTGCAATGGGTTAAGCAACACACTAAGAAGCAAACTGCAGCCACTGCAGCACCAGTTCGATCCCTGCCACCGGGGAAGGGACCCACATGGCGCAGCAGACCTCTCCTGCCTCACCTGCTGCTCCCCTCAGCAGTGTATTTTGGTCGATATGCCTTTTCTGCTCCCCAGTCTGTCTCTGGTGAATCCTCTCATCCTCCACACCTCTGGCCTGTACCCCAGTGCTTGCATTCATAAAGGAATAAATCTTTAAAAAAATATTAGAATATGGGGTGCTATCTTTCCATAATGGACCATTTTTCATAATGGTTTTCATGTGAATAGAATTAGAGTTAACTGAGGTAGTATAAACTCCTGAAGAATTGAATGATGTACTTGAGAGAAGGATATTAATCATTTTCTGAGAATTTTGAAGTACAGGAGGTAAGGAATCTTGCGGGGATGGGGGGGATGGGGTGGGGAGAATAAAGGTTCCTCCTAAAGATACCCATGTCCTAGTTCCCAGGACCTGTCGATATGCTACATTACATGGCAAAGAGTAACTAAGACTGTAGACAGAATTAAGGTTTTAATCAGATGACCTGAATCAGAGAGAACAGCCTAGTCTAGTAGTACAGTCCAAGCAGATCCAGTGTACTCAACCAAGGGTCCTTGTAACTGAAAGAGGCAGAAGAAAAGAGTGACAGAGAGAGCTGTGACATGCAAAGAAGGATCCAAGAGATGCAACACTGTTGCCTTTGAAGAAGAGGAGGGTATCCATATGTCAAGATATAGAGCTTGGCTCTAAAAACTGTAAAAAGGAAGGAAGCATATTCTCCTCTTGAGTCTATGCAGGGAACATAGTCTTGTTCAAACCTTGATTTTAGCCTAAGGATATCTGTGCCAGACTTAGGACCATAGAATTGTAAGGTAATACATTTTAGCTGTTTTTAAGGTAAGAAATTTGTGATAATTTGTTACTGCAGCAAAAGAGAACAAATACCAGTGTGTTGTTCTTTGAAAACATATCATTATTCTCCTTTCTGTTGGCACTGAGTTGGAAATATGTCCAGGGAATTTCACTTTAAGGTTATGTAAAGAGAACAAAATTGGTCTTTATGTGAGTAACAACTACTAGAATCATAGCTGTTTGAGAAAAGCAGTTAGCTCTGATATTTTCAGAAACCTTCAGAAACCACAACTGTTAAGTGGCATATAGAAATTCTCAAGAAATAATTACTCTTATTTTAATGATGTGAGTCATCTAAGTACATTAGATATGCATAATTCTTCAATCTATAGAGGAGGTAACAATGCAAATAAATCCAAATAAACTAATTCCAGAAAGTTACAAGCTCTACTTAAAAGCAGCACATGGTAAAACCTCCACTCCAAAAAATCCTACTAGAAACCTCAGAACCAAAACCAACAGAAAAACGAATAGTAAATAAATGACTAAGTAAAGAATAGAACCACAAACAGGTAAACAAAATGGCAACGATGAATGCCAGGGTATCAATTTTAACTGTAAACATGAATGGACTAAACTCCCCAATAAAAAGACACAGAGTAGCAGACTGGATTAAAAAACAAAACCCAACCTTTTGCTGTCTGCAGGAAACACATTTAACGTCAAAAGATAAACACAGACTGAAAATAAAAGGATGGACAACAGTCCTACAATCAAACGGACTAAAAAAGAAGGTGGGAACAGCTATACTCATATCAGATAACATAGATTTCAAACTTAAAAAGGTTAAAAGAGACACAGAGGGGCATTACATCATGATTAAGGGAACAGTAAATCAGGAAGAGATAACACTCATCAACATATACTCACCCAATGAAGGAGCACCAAAATATATTCGAC
>JAGFMF010011664.1:999294-1070578 GCA_019455555.1 Galemys pyrenaicus | reverse complement strand
TATGCTCAGTGAAGTAAGTCAGAAGGCAAAAGAAAAATACCAGATGGTTCCTCCCTTAGGAGGAACATAAGGGAACCAAATGAGGATCAAGGAAAGGAAGGAATAAGAACAATAATAATAACAATAACAGCAATAAAGACACAAAAACCAAAAATGAGGAGACAGGGACAGACTGGGGACACTTGGTGGGGAGAGAAGGGGGAGGGTTGAGGGCAGATGGGAGCACAGGGGACTGAGGTGATGGTGCACTGGTGAGATGGTGATGGGGAATACATGGGGATTACAATTGATGGCAAGTATATGTAAATTAAAATTTATATTAATAAAAAAATAATTTTTTTTAAGAAAGGTATCCAGATTGGAAAGCAAGACGTGTAACTGTCACTATTTGCAGGTGACATAATATATATATAAAACCTCAGACTCCAATAAAAAGTCATGAGAAATAATAAATGAATACAGTGAAGGAGCAAGCAGACTACAAAATGAATACATAAAAATCTGTTTGTTCTAACACAAACTAGCAGAAAGAGAAATCAGGAAAATAATTCCATTTACAATCACATCTAAAAGTCATACCTTGGAATAAATTTAACCAATGAAGTAAATGACCTAGACACTGAAAACTATAAGAAATAGCTGAAAGAACAAGACACAAAGAAATGGAATGATATTCTGTGTTCAAAGACAGAAATAATTAACATCATTAAAATGGCTATACTCTCTAAAACAATATACATTTTCAATGTTATCCTTATCAGGGTCCAAATGGCATTCTTCACAGAAATAAAACCAAAACTCATGAAATTTATTTGGAGCTACAATAATCCCCAAATAACCAAAACAATCCAGAAAGGAAAAAAATGGAGGAATCTACCAATTTCAAACTATATTATAAAGTGATATTAAAATAGCATGTTATTGGAATAAAAAACAGACACATAGATCAATGAACAGAACTAAAAGGCCAAAAATAAAACCACACACATATGAACAACTTACAACAAAGGAGACAAAAAAATTCAGTGGAGCAAGGAAAGAAAACTGGACAACCAGTTGAATGAAACAAGACCACTAACAAAATACACAAAAATTAATTCAAAATGGATTAGATGCTTATGTAATACCTAAAACCACAAATACATAGCAGACAACAGCAAATATGTTGCTTGTCATTGGCATTCAAAACATGTTTGAGACTCCACACTAATGGCAAAAATAAATAGGACTACATGAAATTAAAAATCATGTTCGAAGTGAATGAAACATGCATCAAAATAAAAAGATGGCAAAACAGCAGCAGCTCTCTTCCTTTCTCCTTTTCCGAATAAGCCTGTGGTTTTAAAATGTAACACACACACACACACACGACATCCTACTGAATTTAGGAAGATATTGCACAGATGTTCGACAAAGAGTTAATATCCATAATATGTAAACAACCCATAAAATCCAATAACAAAACAACCTGATTACAAAATAGGCAGACAGTATGGACAGTTATACAAAGATGGTCAAAATGAAAAGATGTTCACCATCTCTTATTGGAAATTCAAATACAAAACATCACTGAAATATCATTACCTTCTATCTGTAAGAATGGCACTGTCCAAAAGATAAGAAACAAGTGTTAGAGAGAATATGGGAAGAAGGGAACCTTGATACACTGTTGCTTTGAATGTAAACTGGTGCAGCCACTCTGGAAATCAGTAAGAGATTCCTCAAAAAAATTATAGAGTTCTCAAAAAATTGAAAACAAATTCTACATGATGTAAATATTCCACTTTTGGTATTTCCCTGAATTTTTTAAAAACCACTAATTCAAAGAGATATATGTACCGTCATGTTTATTGCAGCATTATTTACAATAACCAAGAACTGGAAACAACCCGCATGCCCTTTGACAAATGATTGCATAAAGATGTTTTGTGTGTATATATGCACACAATGCATTACTAATCACCAATAAAATAAAGATGAAATCCTGCCATTTGCAACTACACAGATGGACTTAGAGGGTATTATACTTAGTGAAATATGCCATATGGAGAAAGACAGCATGATTTTAAGTCTATGTGGTATACAGAAATATAATACTAATGAATTAGCAAAATAAAAGTAAACTTTTAGACTACAAAATCAATTAGTAGTTATCAGAGAGATGACACAGTGGGTGGGTAAATTGTGTAAAAAGTAAAATTGGACATTAAGTGATAAACTTAAATGTAACTTTTAAAGATGCACACCTTAATTTACATAATGTTATAATGCAGTATCACTTCAATTAAAAGGAATTCTAATAAAACATTTAATCTTATGAGATAAAAATTTAAATGCATACCCTAAAAGTGAATATAAATAGAAAAAAACATAATTATATATCAAGCTGATAACATTAAATTTAAAATAATTTCCATATAAATGTTTTTAAAATGTTTGATATAAACATGATATAAAATATACTTTTACATATTTATTCATGAAAAAACATACCTGTGTGGAAGAAGTACATTTATCCACAAATGCAAATACATTCATACCCATGTATCCATTCTGTATTAAGTAGGACAGACATTTTTTTATTTTCCTTAGTGCTAATTTGAGGCACTGGTGAGGAATAAATCCAAAATTATGAAATTATTTATAGTGTATGATGCCTTCTGAGATTTGTGTTATGTCACAAAATAGAAAAAAAACATTGTGATATGTCAGATTAAACAAAGGACTATATGATCTATTGGATATTAGAAAGATTGAACTGATCACAAACTACTATGAGAAGCTTGATTTAAAAGCACAATACAAATATTTTGTTGATAACTTCACAAAATTCAATTCCTTAATTCACTCTTGTATGCTAGACCATCATTTTAAGAAATATACCTAATTCTTGACCATTATACAAAATTTCTTTTAAATACATTTATGTGATATTTGGTAATTGCTATTAGATATATTGTTCCATATTATAAAGAATACTGATAAAAGTTGGGGCCTCCCTGGTGGCTCAGTGTGTTAAGCAACACATTATGAAGCAAACCGCAGCCATTGCAGCACAAGTTCGATCCCTGCTGCCAGCCAGGGAGGGGACCCACATGGCGCGGCAGACCTCTCCTGCCTGGCCCGCTGCTCCCCTCAGCAGTGTACTTCCGTTGATCTGCCTGTCCTGCTCCCCGCTCTCTGTGGTGAATCCTCTCACCCCCCCATACCTCTGGCCTGTACCCCAGTGCTTCTATGCATAAATATTTTTTTAAAAAAAGTAAGTACTCAAGAAACTACGATACTTAAAAATTAGACCATAAAAATATCCTGTTAAGCTCTTTGGGTCCAATCATATATATTCTTCTTCCCTTTATGTGATAAGAAACCACTACTCTAAATGCAGAATTTATTATTCCTTGTTTTTAAAAAAGTTATCATAATACAGCGTTATCAACATCCTTATCTTTCGCCTGGAAAATTATAAGTATACCTGGAATATTCCATAACAATTATCTTTAACTTTATTGTGAATTTTGATATTATGTGTTTAAAAATAAGACATTACTTTTGTTCAGTTTCTTTACTTTTCATTCCTCATGAATCTCTACTTTTCTCTAAGAGCTATCTTTCTCTCTTAAGAGCAACACCATGTATTTTCTTTACATGGTGTCTGCTGAATGAGGGAAGAGGGGAAGGGTGGAGGGCTGACGGGAGCACGGGGGACTGAGGTGATGGTGCACTGGTGTTACAGTGATGGGGAATACATGGGGATTACAATTGATGTCAAATATATGTAAATTTTTAAAAAATTATATAAAAAATGAATGCAAATTCTAATTGTAGCTTTATTTTGTTCTGCTTCATTTTGCTCAAAACTGTTCTTTAATACTAGCTATGGAAAAATGTTTTCCCTTAATATCAATTTAGTTTACTTTTTTAAAAAGTACATTGACCAAATCATTTCGTCTTTAATTACACTGTGGCTCATACTCTGTCTTTCTGAGGATTATCTTATTTTCACTAACCACTTTTCTGTATCCACTATGAAATTTCATGTGTGTGTGTGTGTGTGTGAGAGAGAGAGAGAGAGAGAGAGAGAGAGAGAGAGATCTGTGTCATAGTATCTGTTGTCAGTTTTGTAATTTTTTCAACCATTATTCTCTTGAAATATTACTACTTCTCCTTTGCTTTTTACTGATATTACCTGTACTTTATAGCTTCTTACTGTATCCTTTGACATTTATTATGCTTTGGTTTGGGGGAGTTTTTTTTCCACTGTGCTGAGTATTTTTCTGAACTATCTTCCAGTTCACTAATTCTTAGTAAATGTTCTGACTTCCTTTCACGTCACTAATTCTCTCTTCAACTGTACAAATCTGCTGTGAAACACTTATATCAAAAATTGATTTTCATTATTTTTCTGTTCTAATAATTTTGGTTTCACACGTTATGTTTATAGTTATTTGTGTCCTGCATATATTTTCAGGCTTTTTAGTGTATTGAAATAAACATGTATTCTATATTCTGACCATGTCAGTATCTCTCAAAATTATGTGCTGTTTGTTCGCTGCTTCTCACTTTTCTTCTCTTATTTTCTTATGTGTTTCCTTCTATTCCCATGAGACCATAAAAATAGTTTAGTTTCATGTTGCTTTCCAAGGAGCTAATGTCCTGAGGGAAAAAATTACTATCAATGCTGAGCTTACCTCTCTTGATTTGCACAATACCCCCTTCAACTTGGTCTGGTAACTTCTTATTCTTTTACTAGCTATTTGATATACTAAGGGATTTTTTAAAATTCATATAAATCTTTTAATTGTCCTAAGCAGGAAAATTAGTAGTAATTCTCTAACATCCTTTCTAGACGTATAAGTCACCAGATGGCCTCATTCCTTTACCTTTTAAAAATAGTTTTGTCACATTTGTTTATATCCCTAAAAATATGTCATTTAATTTTTCATATTTTAGCACATATAAAAATAGTGCTGTATAATATATATTATTCTGTGACCTAATATTTTTACTCACTATAGCAATTTATGTATGCTCTTTATTGTTACATAGATTTTCATCTAGAGATACTTTGAAATTCCCGCATGATTAGAAAGAAGCAATAAAACATCATAAATATCAAACTATTTAAAGATTCACTAGATAAGCTTTTCCATAGTATTTATTTTTGGAAACAATTTTTTGAAATAAGCAAAATACAGAATTCTATATTTAATATAGAATCGTATATTCTATTTTTTTCTAAGAAAAGAAAACTCTTGATATTTCCCACCAGGAATATAAGAATTTTACTTTATGTGTGTGTCATATCATATGTGTGTATATAATATGCATACATATGCATATACCCACACATATATATTAGTTTAAATGGTCTCTTCTGTAAAGCCATTGTGTAAGTGATCTCTTTAGGGAGTTTTTAATCAAACTTTACTTATAAAGTGGTTAGCTTACTCTTTAATATTTGACCCCATAATTTACACACCCAATTGATGTGTGCATGGCACCAAAATATATTATGTTTCATTATTATTAAAAAGTAAAGCAAGAACATTCTTAACTAAATATGATTCCTAATCTTCCAACATTGAATAGTATGTTACCAAAAATAAGCGATGGGCTTGTCATTTATGGCCTTTTATTATGCTGAGGCACACTATTTCTATATATATAATTTTTATCATAAACAAATATTAAATTCTGTTAGATCCTTTTTCTTTATTTTGAGATGATCATGATGTTTTTTCTTTCTTTAATGTGACATATCACTTAATATTTGTATACACTGAATCATCCTGTATTCTAGGAATAAATCCCACTGATCATGGTGAATGATCCTTTTAATGTGCAACTGCATTCTGTTTGCTAGAATTTCATGAGAATTTCAGTATCTCAGGGGTTTGTCCTATACTTTCCTTAGAGTATCCTTTCCTGGCTTTAGTATCAGGGTAACTCTGGCCTTGAAAAATCAGTTTGAGAGTGTTCCCTCCTCTTCAAAATTCTTGAAAGAGTTTGAGAAATACTGGAATTAATTCTTTCAAGGTTTGGTAAAATTCACCAGTACATTTATCCAGTTCTGGGCTTTTCTTTATTGAGAGACTTCTGGTTATTGAGTCAATCTTCTTACTTCTAAATGGTGCATGCAAATTTTCTTTCTTATGATTCAATCTCATTAAGTTCTATGTTTCTAAGAATCTTTTCACTTCCTCTAGGTTGTCTAGTTTGTTGACATAGTTGTTCCATTCAGTTTTTTAATCTTCAAGCATAAAGACCATTACAATTCTGTTCCTTTTTTTCCCCTCAGTGTAGATTTTCTCTCTTCTTACTTTTTGCTGTGTTTCTGAATCCTCATAAAATATATTGACTTAGGTTTCAGATTTGATAGGTGGTCACCAGTTTTTAAGTGTCTTAGAAAAATATTCTTAAGCAAAAATAACCTTAATAACTGGTTTCTACTATTTCTAGACGGTGAAAATACTGATAAAAGCCTATCAGTATTTTGCTTCAAGAGATATATTTGTTGAAAATATGTGAGGTTACATAAGAAAATGACCACATCCGGTGTTACAGGATCTGTATTTCCAAATACATATATTTAAACCAGTCATTTAAATATCCAGTTTTAGTAAGAAATATTAGTCACCTAGTATTTCCATAAAATAGAAAAAAATGTGCAAAATCTTCAAATATGCCATTACCTACCATGCTAGGAAATTTCCTAGGAGTAGTTTCTATTAGGAAACCCAAGTTAAGCTAAATAAATCAAAATCACATATATAGCTAATGTGAACATGGAGCCTCCAGACACCCACTTTGCATTACAAAAAGTAATTTTTAAAAAATATTTCCATGGCACTGTATAATCTTCCCAATTCTTCCTGAAACCCTTCCAACTGAACACTCTCCTCCAGTTCAAGTAATTTTCTCATAAAGAGTGTTCTTGAAATGGCAGTAACTAATTCAGAGAAATAACACATTATGACATTTCTGCCTTTCACCTACATTCTGTGATTAGGTTTGGACTGATTCCCTGGCCTCCCTTCCTCGGAATCTCACCTAGTAAGATTTAAACTTAGCCAAGAAATCTGTATATTGTAATAGGTATCCTATTGAGTCAGCTGTGGTTGGTCTGGTAACATTTTTAGAGATGCTGCTTAGGAAGTCAGGGCTGCTGCACAAAGTTAATAAACAGCTGGGGAAAACTTCAAATAGGAAAGCGATTATAAGATGGATGGCAGGATCTTTAGGAGAAAATCATCTGTTTTGTAGTTTTGGCCAAGACTGGTCTCTGATGGCATTCATTTTACACTGTGTGGCCATTCTTCAAGGTGTCTGAACTCTAACAGAATACATATAAAGGTATTTAAAAAATGACTATAAAGTGCAACATGTTAACAAAGCAGATTCTAAATATAAGCTTTAAATTTCTGCACCCATACTTAAATGTTAGTGTCTTTGTTCACTTTAATCATTAAGGCCACTGTGAAGAGTCAGAGAAATAGCTATAAAAATTTTCACATGGCTTCCAAGTGAAAATAGGAAAACTATAAATCTAGATTTGGCACCCCCTCTGTAACATTCAGCTCTTCTTCAAAACTCTAATGTTATTTATGAAGTCCAGTTAGTATCTGTTGTTAAATCTTTGGTGTTAAAGCTCTAGGAGAGCAGAGACTGGGTCTACTGTTGTCACCACTATATCCTGGACCATATAACAGAGGAATCCCAACCTAAATAAAAAAAAAAAAAAGAACACACCCTAGTATAGACTGGTAGTACTTTCTGAAATACACGTGTTACTGTGTGAAATAAAAACCCATGCAATTTTGAAACTGAAATTAGTGATCATTTATGATTTTTTATTTTAACTTTTAATAATTAAGTGTGACAACCTAAAATAATGAAATATAATTTCCTATTTTTTTAATGGTCCCAGCATCATCTGCCCTTAATGGGGCTAATCTGTCTTTTTATATAGTCATTTGCAAAGAATGGTGTATTTTGTTTTAGATATTTTTAAATAATAAAATCTTATATGTAATTTTAATACTTATGATTAAAATGGAAATTAGGCACTTCAGTATGCTCCATTTAAATTGGAATGTGCCATGCATTATTTAATGCACAAATAGATTTGAGGATGCAAAGTCTTATTTTAGCAACTCCTTAGAGGTCTACTATTTAAAACATGCTCTAGGTAGCAGTAAGATTTATGCCACATTTTAAAGCCCCTGTATACCTATTTTTCAAACTATTTACAAATATTAAAATATATCATTGTGATATGAAATATTTGAGACTAAAAACTATAAAACTATATTTTATAGAAAAATTTGTCTTCATGTTCATATATTTATAAAATACATTCAAAACTGGCTTCTACAGGCAGAAAATGATGACAAAGAAATGTACAATAGGTTTCTCAGTGTTCCTTAATTCACTTTCATTTGAAACTTTTTGATACTAAACAACAAACACTGTTAGCCAGGTGTTATGGTTGGATTTTAATAGCTTCTAGTTTCTTTTCTATGGGATAAAAATGGAAGTTTTGTAATGGTAAAAGGAAGCAGTGCTCACTCTAATGGGTTTAAAGCAGAGGCGGGCAAACATTTTCTGTAAAATGTTCTGTAAAATTCCAGATAGTAAATATTTTTAGCTGTTGGACCACATATGGTCTCTCTTGAAAGGACTCAACTCTGCCATTGTGGCTGGAAATGAGCTGCAGTTGTACATAAACGAAGGGGTGTGGCGTAGTCCAGTAACACTTCACTTACAGAAACAGGCAGAATGCTGGCCCCTGACTTAAAACAGCATTCAAGCACACAAGTGTAAAATGATTCTATTTTTCATGTTGAAGATGAATCCTGAGCCAGGAGTATGATTTAACTATCATAAGAGAGCCATTAATTGTGACATCATCAGTGACCATTTCTGTACTCCTTAATCATACCAATGTTGGTAAGAGTAACTACCCTTTATCTTTTATCTTGTTATTTCACCATCCTTTGAACACAGAGCCTGTATAGGATAGTCTTGTTTGTGTCTTAAGAAATTAAAATAATAAATCATCAAAAATGCTAATCATTTCCACAAAGTGTAATTGTTAGTCCACAATAACAAAAGTACTACAAATGCAGGGTAGAAAGTTGTTATTGTTGTAAAGAAAGATGAATTGACAGTGGTAGATGACTTCCCCCCTATTTTTCAGTGAGGAAGATTTAGGAATTAGATGTAGTGAGAATTAAGTATAGGAAGGAATGGTATAAAGTTAGCTATGTGTTTAGTAAGATTCAAGACCACTGCTCAGCTTACTATGTTCCTAAGAAAGATGACAAAATCCAATTTTTTGATTTGGTTACAAACTTAGTATAGTGTATACTTGTGCAGAAAACATTTATTTTTAAATATTGGACAATGAATATTGTTTCTCACCAATATCAGTGTTCTTTTAAGAAACATGTATTTCTTTGCCCCTTGGTACTTAAGTGGAACTATATGATTGCATTCTGGTTAATAAACTAAGGACAGAAGTGATATACATTACTTCCAAGACTGTTTTCTAAAATTTCTGCAGAAATTTTCATGTTCTCTTAATTTAATGGCCACATACAGAGAGATACAATAGCAGTCTCTAAGGCACAAAGTGACTAGAACACAAACTCATGAGGTTAGAGTGTGTTCTTTCTGGCTAGAATTGGTTTTAAGAGCCAATGTTTGTAATGTCTTAAAAGAAATATATGACTGAAGAATAAGTATATTTTCAAACATCTTATGTTTCTGGTTAAAAATTAATATGACACAAAATGCAGGTCATCATTACATGCAGCTATTACATCTGTAATAATTAGAATATATATGAATATATATTAAATCTAAAGTGTTCAATTCTACCCATGTAATCTTTTTGTAGTAAATTCAGTCTTCTGTTAATTTTTCTTTTTCCTAAGTGCCACTGTAGGGAATAATTTTTGCCTTTTAATAGTTGATATGAGAAATGTAGACACAAGTAATTTCCTTTATTGCTATTTATAGAAGTGTTAATTATTTGTATTATATAGCAAGTTTGAAAAAAAAAGTATCTAAATAAACTGGATTAATCCTAAATTGGTCAATCCAAAATTCAAAAACACAAATACTTCAGTCACATTTTGAAATCTGATTTAAAATTCATACTAGTCAATTTTGTCACTTTTATATTAATTCCTACATTATAAAAAGGAAAATGAAGGGGAAGGGATTCAGTAATAAGTAAAATTATAGATTATTTTTATGACATATATTCCTGTTTTATATATTTAAAGTCCAATAAATGCATGTTCTTTTTACTTGATATGCATTAAAATCACTTAGTATTGATCCTATATAAATTATGCTTAATAACTAATATCAAAATTAAGTTTCAATAAAAAAGACAAATTGCACTGAAAATTCAGAAAAATGGCAAGCTCTAATTTTAGCACTCCTGGGTATTCAGCTATAATTGTCATTTTTCTTAGCGTATGCAGAAACTAAGGAGTTTCAGTCAAAAAGCCTACTGAATAATCCAAATTATACCACAAGTGCTATGGATATTTAATTCAGTGAAACTGCTGATTGAAGAGATTTCTCAAGTTATATTAGTAAGTGAATTCTGAGTTATAAGTCAAAAAAATGTCAGACATTAGTAATTATCAGATGTGCAGTATATTAGTATGTACCTGTATCTTTTAAACAATAAATCATCACGTTTTACCATAAAATACTTAAGAAATAAATTACAGAAAAAAAACCATTAAAAAAGATTAAAGTAGAGATTATTAAACACAGTAGTATCAAGTCAGAAAATACTATGGATTACAGAAAGAAAATGAAGTTATGACACAAAGCTATTTCATGTCTGGATTTTTACTGACATAGCATGTACTCAATCTCTTTATTACACTATTTTATTTGGTAAATTTATATTTTGAGACTTGAGGTGATTTTTAATTGTAAATATACAATCCTAATCAGACCTATGTTAAAATAAGTTAATGATCATTTTCTGACTGTTATGGATTGAACGATGGTACCCCCTCCTCCAGTTCACATGCTAAAGCCCTAACCGACAACTGATGATATTAGGAGACACAGACTTTAGACAAGTAATTAAAGTTAATGAGTTCCTAAGAGTAGGGACCTGATCTGATAGAATTAATGTCTTTGTAAAAGATTACAGAGAGGTAGCTCACTCTTCACACAGAGCTTGCCAGAAAGGCCATGTGAGGAAAGGAGGGAAGGGGTCATAAGACAGGAAAAGGACTATCACCAGGAACCAAACATGCTGGCACCTTTATCTTGGACATTTAGTCCTCAGAACTGTGAGGGAATAAATTTCTGTTGTTTAAGTACATAGTATTTTGGCATATGGTAAATGGTATTTTGTTATGTTTTTAAAGATTTATTTTTATTTATTTATATATACAAGAACTGGGATGTAGACCAGAGGTGCGGGGGCTGAGAGGATTCACCAGAGACAGAGTGGGGAGCAGCACAGGTGGATCTGCTGAAATACACTGCTTAGGGAACAGCAGGCCAGACAGGAGAGGTCTGCTACGCCTTGTGGGTCAGCTTCTTGGGCAGGGATTGAACTCATGCTGCAGTGGCTGCTGATAGTTTTATAGTGCTGAAACGTAACCCCTTATATCACCAGGGAGGCCCAGTAAATGGTATTTTGCTATGATAACCTTAGACTCTTTGCAAACCAAAAATTCATTTCCAGATTGAGTCTAAGTATCCATTCTCAATGGTAGAGTGTTTTTGTCAGGAATACTGTGGTAATAGACACTTAAGTTCATGTATGTAGAGAGAATTTTTTGTTTGTGTTAACAGGTTAACATATGAGTTCTTATTTGTTTATAAGATGTATAGAGTCACAAATATTTTTCTTTCAAACTTTAGTGTTTCTAATATTTAGCAGCATGGGAAAGAATACTGAAAGTATTCAGATTTGCTTTCCTTTGTATGTCTGTTAATATTTATGCTGAATGCTTGCATTTTTTTTCACCCTTGAAATTAAAAGAAATAAGACTATATACAGGCTTTAGTCAGTTTTCAATAATTTTGCCTGGTATAATTTGTGCACTTTTTACACTACATGTTTTATTGCTCATTTTTATGTTTTTTTGTTTTGTTTTCTGAAATCACAGATTGTTCTACTAAATCTTTCACTATTGCTTCTGCTAGTTATCATCTTTTCTTTAGGAACACCAGTTGTCAATTTTTTCGGGTCCATTATTTCTCCTCAACATCTGTAATACCTCTTGCTGGTATTATTTATGTGTCCATTTCCTCTGTATTTGTGAAAAATTTCTCACATTTACTTTTTATATTTTGCAACTGTGCTGTTAGATGCAGACATCATGATGAAAGTTCTTTTCCCTTTATGTCAAGAATATTTTGTGGAATTTTTAACAACTTTTACCAAGCTGTCCCTGTTTAACCTTCAATATTGTTTTATCTACTATTTATATTACTACCATTGCCTTCTCCTTCCTATCATGTCTAATGTATAATTTTCTCTTCATTTTCAGTCTTTACTACCATTTTATCTATGTGTCTTTGTAAATAGAATATAGCTGAGTTTTGCTTGTTTTAATTACCAATCTGAGAATCTATATTTTAAATAGTCAAATTAGCTTATACATATTCAGAGTAATCACTGGTATGTTTAGATATATTTTTGCCATCCTATTTTTTCCTACTTTACATGATTTCTTATTATTTAGCTTATTTCCTGACATTCATTGGTTTGTTCAGTTTTATTTCTGTTCCACTTACTATTCTTTATTTTTATACAGTTTTACATGAATGCCCCTATATTCTAGTGGTTATCATTTCGTTTTATCTAATGAAATAGTTCATTGTAGAAGGATGGTATACCAAAAAATAAAAAAAAAAACCCACATTTAAAAAAATACCCAGGTTCCTCCAACCAAGTTCAGAAACAGACCTACACAAATATACTTTAAGGTTGCTATAACTGTTTTCCCTTATTACCATAAGTCATCTCTTTGCTGATAATGATGTTTATCCAGCTATTATTTTCTTTATAATTTAACAGCATATGCATGCATTTATTAAAATTTTCCCATGGTTTTGCTGTTTTAAACTTTATTAAAATGGTATTATATATCTAGTTTTCCAGCTCTATTTTTTCACTCAAAACTGAGGTTTTCAAATTGCACATGTGATAAATCATATTGGACACAAAACTTATGAGCCTCCTTGGATTCCCTTCCCTACCTCCTTCCTTCCACTCTGTCTCAGTCTTTCTAGCCACACCATTTAGGATGGTGGCTGGTCAGTCTAGCCTCTGTCTAGATTCTCCCACTTGGTTCCTATCACACAGCCAGGTAGACCAACGCAGTGCCAAAGGTTTCCAGCCCCAGAGTCTCTTCTTGGTTTGCTATGAAATGATAGCCAACAGGGTTACACAGTCTTTGATTTCCCATCTTCATTTGTCTTTTCTTTATGTTTGATGCCTTGTGCCTTAGTGTTCCACCACCCAAATATGGCATCAGTTCTTGGTTCTGTTAATTAGAGACCCAGGGAAATAATATAGCATCGTTTGTTCCCCTTTCACTAACTTATTTTGTATTTATAACTCTAAAATCACAGTCTAGGGATGTTATAACTCATATTTAGTGGGATTTATGCTCCCCCATCAACTTAGACCAATGGAATACGACATCTTTATGCTCCATTAATATAACATTGAATTCATGGCAAACTCCTTCCACTTTATCCTCCCTGCTTCAACCAAACACTGCTTCTTCTCTTGGCAGTACTGTCTGTTACAATGAATAATCCCATAAAACCAGGATTCTCCTTATCCTAATTCAATCACTTACCAGGTCTCTAAAATTTTACTCCTAAATATTTCTTGACTCCACTTCTCTCTCCATCTCTCCCACTTTCACTGCTTAAACATGTAGCCAACAACTCTCACTTGGATCACTTCAGTCATCTTCAGTCAGGCTCCCTTCCTTTAGTCCTTTACCTTTAGTTCCCCTTGAACTGGATAAGAAAATACTCATATTCAAGTGATAAGAACCAACAGTTGCTAAAAATCTCTTTAGTAACCCCCTCCATTCCAGTGCCTAAGTTGCAAGATATAATCCAAACTCCTAGCATGCTATACAATGACCTTGTGACCAAAGAGTTCACATTCATCTATTCAAAATTTTTAAACATGCCAAGTTCTTTATTCTTTATAGGATTTTTGCATGCCATTTCTAACACCTAAAATATCCTTCTCCATACCTATCCAGTAAATGTGTACTGATCTTTAAAAGACAGCTTGATGTTCATATCACATTTCTTAGGCTCTTCTGATATCCACATCATACCTTTTTGAGTAATGACTCAGCTCTCTCCATGTTTCTTACACACTTCCAGTAGACTTTGTTTCAAGGCAAAAGCAGATAAGGAAATGGAAACATGTAAGTACTTTTTCAAGCCTCTGCTTGGGTCAAATCAGCTAACATTCTATTGACCAAAGCAAGTTACACAGGGGAGCTCAGAATCAAGGAAAGAGCTAAACAACTAGCCAGAGTGAGAGGAACTCTAAGATTTCATGGAAAAGGGGAAAGAGTACAAGAAAGAGTAACAAGTTGGGGAAAGTAGCACAATGGATCTACCATACATTGAATATTAATTCCTGAAAATGCGAGCACCATAGACCTTTGTGTTTAAAGCATATCTACAGGTTATCTGCAGTGCTCAAACCAAATCTTTAATTGAGATGCACTGTATGAAAAAAGACTAAAGGATGTTAGGGATGACTGAAAATCATGAGTTTTTGGAAGCAATGCTCAATTTAAATATTATTACAAGCACATTTCCTTGCCAGTTAATGTCATGGCTTTAGAGGTTTTTACTTGTCACTACTTTAGCAGATGCACTCTTAGAGAGTTGAGTGTTGAATGACATTGACATGAAGAATTTGGGGAGAAAGAAAATGAAGATGCATATTATAAAATACCACACCACATAGAAATCCTTGCTACAAACTGAAAAGAAAATGTATTTTGCTCTTTTTTGTGATTCTGTTGAATAGATTCTAAGTTTCACAAACAGGTCAACATGCATCTTAGGGATTCTGTTTTTAAAATAAAAAAGAGAAAACATCTCTAAAAATTTGTATTAGGTTATCCATAAGAACCTCAATGAATATATAATGAATATATATTCACATTAGAGGCATAATTAAGTGACAGCTGGAAGCGTTTACCTACCCTCTTTCCTTGTGGTCTGACTATTAAAAGCAGATAACTTTGCATGCTTTTGAAAAAGACTTTTTTGAACCTAAGTTTATTTAAAGAAATATATCAAATGAACCCCTCAGATGTTAAAAGCTAAGCCCTGAACATGAATAGACCTAGAACTGAATGAGAATTTTAAGCTGATCATAAATTGCATTGGGGTTAACAAGAAATCATGAATGAACCCATGGGTTCAGCTACCTTTTTTTCCTTGGATACTAATATATTTCCACTCTTCATTCCTCTTAAGTGACTGTCATATATACAAAGAAACATATGAGAGATGACCTAATTCTTGAGAGAGGGAGGAACAGATCATAGAAACAGAGCTACCCTCGGGTGGCAGAGAAATCCAGTTGGATAGCCCAATTAATTAGCAGAGGACAGTATGGCATCTAGGCAAATAGGCAGTCGGCCTGAGGACAATCTTTGTTTCTTTCCTTAAATCCATTCTTCCCTATGTTGTGCTCTTTTCTAGGTCATAGAGGGCTGACCTCTACAGAGAGCATTACTCAGCTTGCCTGTCAGATTCTAGAATTTAATCAAAAAGAAGCTCCAGTAGGACACTGGAAGGTTGGAGAAGAGAGACCGGGGTAAGTAGCCCTGCCTGCCCCCTGCACCTCACCGCAGACCCTGCAATGACTGTCTTTCTTCACATCCACAGTGCTGAAAGGTAGTGCCTCTTTGCTGCTCACAGCTCCAACTCTCTCAGGGCTCTAACTCATAGTGCTTCATTTCTTGCCCCCCACCCTGGGCCTGCTGTTGCTAATCCATGGGGCCTTTATTCCTTTGTTGAATTATTTGCAGTTAAATCCTTCCCAAAGAATCACCAACTTTTTGCCTCAAACTTTAATACTAAAGAGACCAAATACCACAAGTTAATACCAACTGTCCTGGGGAATTTTTTAAGGTGTGGTTTTTAAGCAACTTTATTGAAGTGTAATTGATATACAGATAACTGCATATATTTAATGTGTTACAATTTGATGTTTGGTGAGTCTTGACATACAGAAACAACTGTGATACCACCACGACAATCAAGTTAAAACATTCCAACATCCCCCAAACTTTCCTTGTATCCTTTTATGTGTTTTTTTTTGTCTTCTGTTATTCTGTATGTGTACAGCAAGAAGCTTAATGGTGAGATCTACCCTCTTAATATGTTCTAAAATACAAAATTCTATATTGTAACTACAGTTAGACAGCACATCTCCAAGACAAATTTATTTGGTATAACTAAATTTTTATGCCGGTTGAATAAAAGCTCCCTGTGTCAGTTTTTAATAATCCTCTTTTACTCTCAGAAGTAACCTGGGGTAGAAAATCATGTAGTCATTCTATTGATACACTACATAAGTGTTAACTGTATGTGCTTTTTACTTTTTAATCCAAAAACAATGGGGGAATTGGGAATTGAATTCACAAAGGCAGAATGGCAAACTAGACAATTTGCCAGAATCAGAGAGAGGAACATCTCCCTTCCAATCGTTTTTATTTATCAGCTCTACAAACTTGGGTTAGTTAATTTTTCTGAACCTGTGATATTATCTGTAAGAGGAGAATAGTGAAACTCACAATGAAAGGTTATTTTAAAACATCAGGGAATATATAAAGTGCCCTGCAAATAGTGGGTGTCTAATATTATGTTAATAAAATTATGATTACTGGAATACAGGTATTTATCTTTAACTCATATAACAGTCTGATACAAAGCAGGTATTCAAACATGTTTAATGGAATTCATGATGATTTTCAACTATGTAGCAAGTATAAGCCAAAACAGAAACCAAAAGTATCTTGTTTTGAAATAATTTTTCATAAATGCCGTTTTCCTTAAATTTGAATGTTACTAAAAGTATGTAATTATTACTTCCAATTTCAATTCTAATTAAAAATACATTCAAGCCTGTTTGCTTACTGTTAATATGAGAAGCAGGCCTTACCTACTTCTGTCTAGCCCACTAGTTGATATATTCTAGGTAATAACTAAACTGGATTAAAAAAAAATCTCAGTGTACCTATATTTCAGATTATTGGATCTAGGCAAGTTAGAGAGGACACCTAACTTTCAGACCAAAATATTGAGCAACTAAGGTGGGGCAGCACTTGCACAGAAGAGTCAATGACTTCATCTGTGGGTTCATAGAATTCTAGACTGGCCTAGACTGTCCTAGCATAACAGACTTGAGAGCGACATGGCTGCTCTCCCACTCCAACTTTATGACTTGTGGAGGATCACTGCATCCCTTTATGAATTCTCTGTGAACCATGGAACCTTGCTTGGGTTAATGCAGTATCTTGAAAATGTAAGCTTTTAGTCAAAGTCCGCCTTAAGCCACCTTAAGAAACACAAATGAATATATCTAGAGATAATGGATACAAACTATGTATAGCACATCATACATAGTTAAAATTTATGTTGCATGATGATTAGTAGCCATTCAGTAAATAAGAATTTGCTTTTATGCTTCCTTGCTAGAATCCTCAAGATATACAATACTGGGCAAATAGGATGGTGCTCTACCCTAGCACACATATCACCTAGTAGGAGAGAAGTCAATGCTGTTAACTCAGTCATGCATTCATCGCCAATATTTCTTTAAACCTTACTTATAGGTGTTAGGCAACACATTGGAGACATAAAGATAAATAAGCTATGGTCTCCTATTTTTAAAAAGTACGCCCTCTTTTATAATTGTCCTCCATTTGCCCACCCATTGTAATCAATTACTCTCTAGACTTCCACTAAACTTTGTTCTGACATCAGCTAAATTTTTATACTTATGAATACACAAACCAGTATCCCCCCATTATGTTATGAGATACATTTCTTACATTATTTTACACATAGATTAAGGATAGGGCAAGAGGTCCTACTAAATATTTATTGTTAAATTATCCCTATTTTATTTCAACCTTCTGCTTTAAGGTGAATTATGAGTTTTACTTTGTCACTGTTAAAAAATGACCCCCTTGTGGCTCACAGACCTAACTGTAAAATGTGAAACTATGTGACTCCTAGCACTTATATAGGAAAAAAACCTAGGTGACCTTGGGTCAGTGATTTTTTTTTTTAGAGACCACAGCAAAGGTATAATTCATGAAAGAAACAATTGATAACATAGACTTCATTAAAAGCTCCTGCTCTGTCAAGCACATGAGAAAAGTCACAGAAGGCAAAAATATTTGCAAAAGAGACACTTGATAAAGGATGGTTATAAGAAATATACAAAGAACTCTTAAAAACTCATTGTAACAACTAGTTTGTATACATAAAAAGTCAAAGCCTCAACTCTAGATGACATCCAAGCTACGATTCACCAAGCAACTACCTCAGGACATAAAAAAGTTTATGGGGACTAATCATTGACTAATTAGCTAAATAAAATTTTAGCTACACATTGCCTCCCAAATATTAGCTGTGCCTGGTTAATGTAGTTTGATTTTATAGGAAAGGAAATGACATTTGAAACTATCAGAATGAATGCAACTTCTGTAGTGTGCATACTTTCTTAATGCCTCTTCTTCCATTTTGTGAGCACCTCTGTGCTTTTCTCCTGGTGTTTTGTGCAAATCGATGGACAATGACAAATGAGAACAAGGCAAATGTAGAGTTGCTGCATTAGTGTAATAGGGTATAGTTTTGCATTTGTAAGAGCTTTGAGATGTGCCAGTTGTAAGTATCCAGGAAAAGTCTCTTGTATTCTTTTTTTTCTTTTGTTTATATATACTTGACATCAATTGTGGTCCTCATTTACCAGCACCATTTCACCAGTGAATGCACCATCACCTCAGTCCCTTGTGCTCTAACCTTTGAGTTCTTACCAGTGATTTTATATCTGTAGAGCATGGAGAGCTATACTGACGTTTAGAATTTTAAAGGACTGAAATCTCTACATATTGTGATCCTAAATTTTATATTCACTGTATTTCCTAAAGTATAACTTACTATTTTATGACCAGAATAGTCATATAGTTTTATCACAATTTTAAAATTAATAACAATCTAAAAACCACAAACAGGATTAATAAGTGGGCCAAAGATCTTAATGGACACCTTACCAAAAAAGATATACAAAAGGCAGACAATTGGAAAGATGCTCTACCAAAAATAAACCTTTAGCACTACAAAGTAAAAAGCTTGTGCATAGCAAAAGACAGTGTCATTAAAACAGACACCATATGAACAGGAGGAAATACTGTATATCATAAATATGACAAATAGCTAATATTCAAGATATACAAATAACTCATATGAATCAACAAAAAGAAACTAATCCAATCTACAAATGTGTAGGAGAGTTAAATATTAATAGATACTTCTCCAAAGAAGACACACATACAGCCAACAGTCACATGAAAATATCCTCATAATCACTTATTATTAGGGAAATGCAAATCAAAACCACAGTGAGATACCACCTCACACAAGTGAGATTGACCCATATCAAAAAGACCAGGAACAACAAGTTTTGAGGTGGATGTGCAGAAAAAGGAAGACTCATACCCTGCCAATGGGAATGTAGACTACTCTAATCCCTGTGGAAAACAGAAGTTTCTCAACATATTAAAAACAAATCTACCTACAATGCAACAATTCCACTTCTGGGTATATGCCTGAAAAGCACTAATTCAAAGGGATATATGGACCCTATGTTCTTTGTAGCACTATTTACAATAGACAAGTTATAGAAACAACCTAAGTGCCCAGAAACAGATGAGTGGATTAAGAGGTGGCATTCAAATAGCAGATATACAAAGGATCATAATAGATTTCTATAACTATAAGCCAATTCATTCAAAAACCTTGAAGAAATCAACATATTTCTAGATTAATATATTCTACCAAGACTAACCCAGGAAAAAACAGATGAGTTGAACAAACTAATTTTCAGTAACAAGAATGGAAATTGAAACAGTAATAAAATATCTTTTGAAAAACAAAAGTCCAGTACCAGATGGCTTTACCAATGAATTTTATTAAAAAAGAACTAATGCCAATCTTGCTCAAATTGTTTATAAAAATACAAGAAGAAGTAATCTTCCATGATATATCTTACAATGCCAAAATTAACCTAATTAAAAAACCAGGTAAAATAGCACAAGGAAATTATATATTCCTGATGAACACAGATGCAAAGATCTTCAGCATTAGCAAATCCAAATCAACATTGTATCACAAGGGTTATACACTATGGTCAAGTGCTCACATCCTTACAAGGATGTAACGGTGGTTTAATATATGTAAATCAATAAATATAACACATTATATCAACAAAAAGTAAAGGTAAAATTCATATAATAGATGCAGAGAAAGTATGTGATAAGACTTAGCACCCAAAAACTCTAAACAAGATGAGAACAGAAGGAACCTACCTCAATATAATAAAAGCCCAAAATTCACAAACCAATAGTCTAATAAAACACTTAATGGTGAAAACTGATATTAAGATTAGGAACAAGGCAAGGATGCCCACTATTATCATTTCTATTTAAACTGATGTTAGAGGTTTTGGCCAGTGCGATCAAACAAAAATAGAAAACAAAGGGAATACACATAAGAACTAGGACTGTAACAATACAGTATTCACATAAAAACAGATATATGGACCAATGGAACAAGACAGAAAGCCCAGAAATTCATCTACTTATACACCAGCATTTAGTCTATGATAAAGCAGTTATGGGGAAAGGACAGTCTCATTAACAAGTGGCACTGGGAAAAATAGGAAGAAATGAATTTGAATCGATCACCCCATATACAAGAATTCCAAATGGACCAAAGGTTTAGATATAAGACTTGAATAATGAAATACATAGGAGAAAACACTGGTGATACCTTCCATGGTATCAATGATAAAGATATTTTTGGTGACTCAACCCCTATGGCAAAGTAAAAACAAAAATAAACAATTGGAATCACCTCAAGTTAAAAAGAAAATAGAAGATGACTTAAAAGACACCCTTTTGAACGGGAGAAAATAGTTACAATATATAACTGATAAGGGATTAATATCCAAGATATATAAAAAACACATAATTCAACAATAAAAAAGAAACAACCCAATTAATAAATGGGCAGTAAATATGAACAGACAATTCACCAAAGATGATATCCAGATGGCCAACAGACATATTTAAAAATGTTTATCATCACTTTCAATGAGAGGGTTGCAGGTTAAAATCATAATGAAATACCATCTCACACCCATGAGAATGGCACATATTAAATAAAAAGACCTCCAAAAATAAGTGTCAAAGAGCATGTCGAGAAAAAGGAACCTTATTATACTGTTGGTGGGAATGTTAACTGGTACAGCTATTATGGAAAGCAATATGGATTTATTTGGAAATGGGAATACCCTACAACCCAGCAATCCTACTCTTGGACATTTATACAAAAAATATGAAACCATTAACACAAAAATTCATCCATTTCACATTGTTCATAGCACATTATTTAAATAGCTAGGACTTGGAAAATGACTATCAACAGACAACTGGATTAAGAAGAGGTGGTGTACCCACACTGTGGTGTATAATGTAGCCATAAATTGAAAATAGTCATTTCCAACAAAATGAAGGGAGTCTGAGAGATTTATGTGTGGTAAAGGAAATCGCAACACTAAAAACACATACTAGACATATACATAACAGACAATTGATTCAATAATGTAAACACTTTCAAAAACCAGTGGACAGTAAAAAACAGCATGAGGAGTCTGAGGTTAAAATGGAGGAGGGAGGGAAAGGGACAAGAGAATATAAGGGGTGGTGGTGGGGAAAAAAGAAAAAACAATCATTATGCTATGGTGAGTCAACAAAAACTTAGAAATAAAAATTTCAACAAAAAAGAAATAGTTCTTTTATAAGGACTGTAATATAATGTCCCAAATGATTGTGTTTATACACTTAACACTTAAGAGAACTGAGCATTATTTTCATGTAAAAACATTCTACTTTTTGACCAAAAAAAAAAAAACACCTACTATTAATAAAAACATTTTCAACCACACACACAACGTGGTATACAGACACAACAGAATACTATTCAGCTACATAAAAAGAGAGAAAGGTTGGGCCTCCCTGGTGGCGCAGTGGGGTAAGCAAAGCACTATGAAGCGGGCAGCAGCCACTGCAGCACGAGTTCGATCCCCACTGCCGGCCAGGGGGGGGACCCACGTGGCGTGGCAGACCTCTCCTGTTGTGCCCGCTGCTCCCCTCAGCAGTGTACTTCTGTTGATCTGCCTGTTCTGCTCCCCGCTCTCTGTGGTGAATCCTCTCACCCCCCCACACCTCTGGCCTGTGTCCCAGTGCTTGTATGCATAAATAAATAAATCTTTAAAAAAAAAAAAAGAGAGAAAGGCACAATCTGGCTATTTGGGACAACATGGATGAAACTGGAGAGGATTATGCTAAGTAAAATAAGTCAAAGAGAAAGATAACTTTATTGGATGACTTCACTCTTATATGAACTGCAGAGAAAAAAAAGCAGAACAGATAAAACAAACCTTAGAAATATGATTGCAGAACTGAAGCTACCAAAGGAGGAGGTTGAGGGTGTGGAATAAGGGGAGTGGGGGCCCAATGGACTATAGTGGAGGATTATGAGTGCCTTGGTGGGGGTGTCGTGTGGTAAAATGCATCTGAACATACATGAACCTGTATCTCTGAATATATATATAGTGCTGCAAACCAATGCTAGCTCAAACAAAAAAAGGTTAGAAATTACCTTCTAGAAAAAAGCAAAGATGCTGCATATCACATGTCATCACAGAAATGCAAATTTAAACAAGGTATCACTATACCCCTATTAGAATGCCAAAATCCAGACCACTCACTACCAAATGCTGGGGAGGATGTGGAGCAGTAAGAATCATCAGTTATTGCTGATATGAATGTAAAAAGGTACAGCCACTTTGGAATTTTGCACTTTGGCAATTTGTTATAAAACTAAGTATACTCTGACCATGTCAATCACCTACCCTGGTATTTTCTAAGAGTTGAACACTTACATCTACACACAAAAAAACCGCACACAGATGTTTAAGAGGCTTTATTCTATCCAAGGAGTATATGGGAAATCTGTGCCTTCCTCTAAGTTTTGCTGTGAACCTACAACTGCTGTGAAACAATCAAGTCTTAATTTTTAAAAAAAAGTGACCCTTTACCCCAGCAAGAAAGAAGAGATCTAAGTCTGAAAGTCCTCTCAGGGCACTTTCTTTTAGATTTTTGTATGATACATATTTCTTTTAACAACTTCACTTTCTTTTTACTCTAGCTTTTTTTAACAAATTATATTTCCTTTCCTAGACCTCATCACACATCTAGTTATGTACTTTTCAGTGTGGGGAAAATTACCAAGTGACCCCTCTGATCAAGACGTTCTGTTTGTCACCTTTCCCCTGCAGTTCTTGTCCATCCTCATTTTAATATCAACCAAAATATCATATAGCAGGTTATTAACATACTCCAACCTTATATAACATAACTTTCACCACAACTAAAATAGAACATTCTCTCAAGAAGAGAAAGAAAATAGAAAAGTAACTGCTGACATAGGGTACAAGTTAATACTCATTAACTTTCCTTGTTTTTTTGTAGCAACTTACTGGGATCAGTCTGGCAGATTAGCTAAATTCTACAGTACAAATTGCTAATGGTTTATATTTCTGCTTGCTGACTTCTTCACTACCCCAGATGGCATTTCATGTTTAGCTTCCTTGTAAAAATTGAACATAGACAAAATAAAGACAATCACATTTTCCTTTAATAATAATTTTCTGTTATTCAATAATACCATATAATTCAGTACTATAATCTTACTTCCAATTTAATCCTTTTCATCCCCATCTCAGGCTGGATGCACATTTATGAACCTGCTCTAGGAAAGCAATATGGTCCCTTATTTCACTCCCCACCCCCACCCTTCAGCTCCTGCTTCAGGCTGCTTTTCAGTGATGGGGTGAGGGAGAATCAAAGGAAAAGGTGCAAATTGTTTTATATCACCAGGAACTCTCTTGACTAAGCTGCTGGCATGCCCTCTATTATGGAAAACAACAGAATTCACGATTTTTTCATAGAGCTTCCTTGATAGGAAATTCCTCCCATGTGGATCCCTGGAATAGACAATTCCTTTTTTTGTGAGCCATATACTTTTTTGGCTCAATAATTGTGACCCCTGTGAGCACTTGCTCCCTATTTTTTTTTTTTAAGCTGGCTCCTCTCATTCTGGAAAACAGCCCTGTTGGCAGAAGTCCCATTGAGATAATTCTAGCTTCACTATCAATTATACAATAGGAAATTCACATTTCTGTTCTTGGGGTGCAATGTCAGAAGTATGGTATTTTAAATTTTAAATTCCAATTGTTCATTTCTGCCATGTAGCACAAAAATTGAGTTCTGTATAACTGTATTCTGCAACCTAGTTGTAATCACTTATAGTTCTGGTTTTCTCCTTTATCCTTTGAGATTTTCTAAATAATCATCTGTGAACAAAGACAATTTCATTTCTTCCTTCTCAACATTCATTCCTTTTTTTTTCTTTTTTTCCCATCTTTTTGTATTAGTCAAAACTGCTAGTATAATGTTGACTAGGAGTAGTGAAAGGTGGCATCCTTCCATTTAGAATTTTTCAAGAAAAAAAAAATAATGTGAACACTAAACAGATTTCTTCACATCTTTCAATCAGGGATTTAACGTCCAAATATCACTATTAGTTCTTTAAAAACAAAATGTTAATTACATAAGTTTCTGTAAAAGGAAAGGAAATCATATTAGATCTAATGGTATTTTATTAGGTAATACTATATAGCACTAAATGTGGCATATAAGTGAATGAAAGTGAATTATGTTACAGTGAAATCCACATCAAATATCAACAATAATGTGAATAGTTTCTCAGCAGAATTCCAGGCACCTTTTGAGAAGTCTTAGGATGGTTCCAATAGCATCTGTTACCTTTACAATTTCTCATTATCTCTTTATATACCTCTCCTGAAATTACTGTCCTCTTTCCACTAGGCTCCATTTCTAGGTAACAATAACCAGGCTAACATAGACAAGTAAATTCCCAGGATACCAGAGCTCAGTTTCCACTGATGTTAACATACCACTATTTTCATCAACACACACACACATCTTGCACACCTCCAAAATACATGCATATCAAAATCTAAACCTAGAATCTTGTCACACTTTTTTAATAACCACATATTGTACTTTACATAAAATATTTGAATAAAGTAATATATGCATTAGTATATGCATGAGAAATTTGCTACCAGAGAGATGAACAAATGTCAACATGGAGACCATAGTAAATAATAGTTTGGGATTTGAAGAGTTCTTATTTTCTCTTTACTCTTTACCAAGTATAATTTAATAAAACTTTTTTAAAGAAAGCATAGCCTCAAATACTTAATTACCCTCTAAAGAATTTAGACAGTAGTTCGTCTATAATCACTAGATACTTTCAAGGCTAACTGCCTCTAAAAAGTTGATTTCTATAAAGTTTGAAAGAGAGGACAAAAACAGGTAACTGGGCTTTTATAAAATGAAGGACTAATTATGTAGGTCCCATTAAGTTGCCTTTTGAAATTCTAAATATAGAAAACACTATCCAGAGAATATAGGAAACTCAAGAATGTTTTGTGTCAAATCTAACTGCTCTAAATGCTTAAATTTTCAGTCAGATAAATGCAATATAAAACATTTTAAAATTACCCTTCATACTAATTAGGGGAGAAGTATCAGATAATGGTGAAATTATAAAGGCAACTTAGTTTTTTTTTTAAGCAAAACACACTCTTTTTGAAATTAACACTAATGTCGACAATCAGTCTTCCTCCCTTATACTTCTCCTCCATCAATGCTTTCACACTTGACAGTTTCTCCCATTAAGGAAAGAATAGTAGGATGAATGGATCCACAGATACTATAGATGTTTCTCAAAGTGTGCTCCACAGGGCAGAGGAATGGCATCATTGTGTAAGAACCTGTATTTTCATAAATTCTCCATGTGCTTTGTTTAATAAGATGACCAGGAGAGGGCCTCCCTGATGGCACAAGGGGCTGAGAGCCTCACTGTGGGGCTTCCTCAACCATTTCAGTGACAGTTCAATCCCTGGCCAGGGAGGGGACCCACATGGCACAGCAGACCTCTCCTGTCTTGCCTGCTGCTCCCCTCAGCAGTGTATTTCGGTCTATCTGCCTGTTCTGCTCCCCACTCTGTCTCTGGTGAATCCTCTCATGCACATACTCCCACGCCTTTGGCTTGTACGCCAGCTCTGTATGCATAATAAAACCTTAAAAAAAAAGTGACCAGGAGATTCATGTGCACATTAATGTTTGAGAACACTGGTAGAAACTTGAACATTTCCCAGAGCAGTGATTCTCAAAGCATGATTTTTGGATCAACAACATCAGTATCAGCAGAGAATTTATGAAAATAGCAATTCTCAGTCCCTGTCTCAACCTACTACATCAGTAACTCTGGGATGGGGCACAGCCATCTATGTTTTACGAAGCCCTCCAGGGAGTTCAGATGCATGAAAAAATTGAAAGAACACTGTTAAAGAACATCTACATGTAAAGAATTGCCAATTTCAGAATCCTGGAGTTCACTTTACCATAAGAAGTAGAAAGGGGTGGGAGTTTTATCCTGGCTTTCTACCAATGTGCATTATCCTAAAATTCAAGAATTTTCCAAAAATGTCCTGTGTATGTTTTTTGAACTAAGTCATTAAATTGTTTCATGTCTTTTGAGAGTAAATCCCTTGCTATCAATCAGTTTAATTCAAGAATTCTGCTCCATTACTTTAGCTATTTCAACCTGTGAAATTTCACACTACCAGAATATCAGGTAGTACAACAATTTTAATTAGCTGCCTGACATGCGGAAGATCACAGACTTTCTGGAATTACTTCAATAACTTGAAAGATTCTGCAAAATTGGATTTTATATCTTTTTCTCTCCCAACTCATTGCCCAATTGCTGCTTGTGTAAACTTATTAACACTGCTTTTTAGTCTAAACTACTGTTTGTTTGTATGTGTGTCGATTAACTGGTGTTTCAGATCACAGCCTGTTGCTAGCAAATATCACTGCGGAGGTCTTCTTCACTGGTTTTAATGTTCTTTCCAATTCAAGGAGTGGTGATTAACGCAGCTTAAGCACCAAAGTAAGCATGAAGTATATGAAAGTATGAATGATTGCCCTTGGTAGTGAGCACATTGTAAAAAAGGCACTTTACTACAGTGAAAGTAGTTATACTACTTTTATTATCTTAAGATAGCCTCTAGTGTTCTTCCAAAACTAGACAATGGATTAATGGAATGGCTAGGCAAGAAAATTCTATACTATTCAAATAATTTGTCTGCTGTTATTTAAAGCCTTTTCCCATTGTTAGAGAAAATTGCTTTGCTGAAATACTTTTCCAATGGTATGGCTCTTCATTCATTTCACTGTAATGGCAATGAATGAGTTGCTCTTACTTTCAATAATGCTTATTTTGTTACAAACTATGAAATATTGGTTCTACATTATATGGAGGTGTGGCATAGTCCTGACACCCACGATAACTGAAGTAATCACTCCTTTGACACATTCATAAAAGTGTTAATGCATACTCAATCTGACTAACCCACAACAATAGCCTATTAGTTATGACACATTTGTTATCTTTACAGGGGAGCACATTAGTGTAAGTGCTGCAGACTTCCAGCTTTATAAGTGCCCTGAAGATGGGCACAGACATTCCCACAAATTGTCTAAACTAAGAGAGAAAAAAAAAATAGCAGGTAATCCTCAGGTAACTTTCTTTGGTCATACTAAAAGCTATTCTGGCAACTTCTCAGAGTACAACAACGTATTCATACTGGCACTACAATTGGAGAAAACAGGTGAGAGTTGATTAATTGGTATCTTTTCACAGCATTGAAGAGAATCATTAAGTCAGCCACAAATGTACCTTTTAAGAAACTATTGCAGTACAGAAATGATGACTGAATTGAGGAGTTTACTGGAAATTAAGGGCTGAGTGCAATTCCATTCTGACAGACCTGGGAAATGAATCAGTTTAACTCTCAGCAATATAGAAATGACTCATCAACTAAGAAACATTCACTTTGTAAACTAATGGATTTGTAAACATAACTATTTAGAAAGTTAGATTTTTTGGTATTAAACTATAAATTTTAACTCTATGAACACATGTATTTGCTTTCATGTCAATCAAACTGCATTGGCCTTATTTCTCTAATAGACTAAAGTACTCGTGTTTAAAAAATGAAGAGCTAATAAGGCTAGAATTTCAGCTTTCCTTTTAAATATTTTAACTTTTTACAAAAGTATAGCAAACATACAGTAAAGATGGAAGTGACAATGGTATATAACTTAATTTTTACTGATTACAGTCGTGAAATTAGCACTCTGATCAAGACAGTACCAGAACTAGCGTCCTAAAAGCCTTTTTTTTGCCCCCTTCCAGTTTCTACTCAGCTCTATTCAAGATTAGTCACTATTTGTCTTGTAACAGTCAGTAGCTTCACTTTATCTTATGATGCAGAAAAAAAATTTAATTAGAAAATCAAAACAAGGAATACTCAAACATTATTTACCCTTTTTACTTACTGTCTCATGAATGTATGTTGGAGTTTTTTAGAGGCCTGAAGACATGATAGCACAACAAACAACAGACTGAATGCTGAAACAAATATGAGAATCCAGTTGTCTTCTATTAGTCCAGGCATTAAAGAGATTTACAAAATATGAAAGTAATTCTACTCTACTATTTTTTTGTTTGGGAAAAATACTTTTGTAATTATTTTTATTAAAATATGAGTTTTTCTTATAATTCAGTACTTTTAAAGTTCCAGTGTTAATTTTGATTATATAAATACCAATAAATATATCCTACATACACAAATGTTCTTTGAAGTCCTCAATAGTTTCTAAGCTTAAGAATCCTTGAGATCTACAACACATGTTTGAGAACCAGTGATTCAGTTATTTTAGAGTTTACTGCCCACACCATTCTTCTGAACAGGCATCCATGAGGTTCCAAATGATTTAACTGTCAAATTCACTTAACATTTTTCAATCTTTGTAGACTTGAACCCTATAAACTTGGGGGGTTATCCTCTCTCCTGCTTGTTTTCCCTTCATAACTCCCTGCATCCTTTGCTTCCACAAAATTACTCTCATATTACATCACTTGTCAAGCTTAGACATAGTCTCAGCTCCTGATATTCAAATATTTAAAAAAACACATACCCCACATAAATCTAATAAGTTATTAAATTAGCCTCGTTACTATTTCATGGATGCTGGCAGAAGGCATGAGAGTACTGAGTAATGAAAAAGGACTTTATTATTCATGACAATAAGTCCTATAAACATTAGGGTGTTTGTTTTGACATTCCTTTCCCCAAAGCCCCATGGATGGGCCCAGATGCATGTTCTACATGTAGTGACTTACATTGTACCCTGAGCTTGAGGTATCATCTATATTACAAGCAGCCAGTAATCATGTTTCTCTCTCAAGATTACTTCTGCTAACCCAAACCTAATAAAGAGTTTTTGTAAAGAGCCATCATGGCCTTGCATAACCTTGGCATAACCAGCAAGGTTTAGGAGAGCCATCACCCCTCTCCTATTGTGTGATCCACAACAGGGTTCCTTGTTTTAACATTTGGTTGGGTTTCTCTCTAAATTCCTTTCATCACATCAAGTAGGCCAGGCAAGACACCTCACAAATTTGGCAGAGACACTCAGAACCTATGGAGGACTTGTCTCCCAACACCCATTTGAGGAGCTAATCAATTTCAAACATTTTATAAAATGGGATGCACAACCCCCATACATTGTTCAGTGAATCTGTGCCCTGAATATTCATGTTTCTCAAGGTATAACTATGACCCATTTATCTCAACGTACATTTATTTTCTGTATGTGATCAATTCCACCAGTGTAGGGATCAGATTTTTTTCATCAGCTTTAGATAGTTTAACTTCATGCCAGGTATTTTTACCTGACTGGTCACTTTAAATTCAACACAAGCATTAATCAAATCATTTTTGCCTCCCAAAGGGAGGGATATTTTTTGCATTGTTTAATCTTGATAAAAATCAGCTGTCATTCCATCACCCAAGCTGAAATGTGATGCCACTTTGTATTTTCTTCCTGTTCTACAATATATAAATATTCCGCATATCTGGTGATTCTCTTAGATTTTCTAAGAGATATTTTTCTTAGATATTTTCTTAGATAGGAGACATGATGACTAAATACAATGCGGGGTCCTGAATTGGATCCTAGAACAGAATATTGTACCAGTGTTAATTTCTTGGTTTTACTAGACATACCATAGCTACCTAATATAAGGAGCTCTAAAAAGATTATACATGAAATGTTTGTACTCTCTTTTCAGCATTTCTGTATCTACATTTACTTTCTTAAATATTTTTAAAATGTTCTCAATACCCTATAGCTAGCAAGTGGCAGAGCTAGCTGGTATGGTGAGAGAGAAAAACTATAGAGCATAAAGATCCTTTAGTTGCCTATAAGGAGGGGAAGGGAGCTATATGGAGATAGAAGGTGAGGATAACCATTTCCGTTCTTTGCATTTGACTAACTTGTCTGACAACAGTCTCCAAACAAACACATAATTTTATTTTCCATGTAAAAGACATTGTGAAGGCACTAAAAACAAATGCTACATATTAATATATTCAGGTAAAACCAATAGGCTAGATAGACATACAAACAATAACGACAACATTTAAAAATAAGTTCACAGACAATGCTGTGGGAGACATCAACAGGAGCTTCCTAACATACATTTATGATACTCTGACTTTTAATCACGAATCTTAACTAGATAATCAAAATAAAAAGCAGCAATGTTAAATGTAAAATTTTTCCATTTGAAAGTGTATTTTCTCTATGTACAGGTATATCCCTGTCTCTATTATGAAGAACTCATCTGATAATTTTCTCAAAGTCAGTAGTTCATTTTGTTTAGATGGAGATGGTATTCTTAAAATATCTACTATGAAGCAAGTAATTCAGTGTGCTTTTAATAACTACACTATTTTTGCATAATAATCAAAAGTAGAAACTGAAATTCCCATCAACGGGAAAATGACCAAGTAGCCAATGGTATAGACCATGAAATGTGCTGTGCCAATCAAAATGTGAATATCTCTAAGACATTTGGTAAGTGGAAAGAAGGAATTTAGAGAACATTATAGATTGTGAACCAAAGAGCACATGGTAAGCAGAATTTCTAATATGCCCTGTAACACTACCCTGCTATAATTTCCAGATCCTATAAATATGAAGAGATTTAACTTCTGCAGTTATGTTGTTATATGGTATAGTTAATCTTTATCTAGATGGGCCTGTTAATCACTGAGAACTTTCTCCAGCCAATAACAGAAGATGTTAAAGAAATTGGAAGCATGATAAAGACTCGTTTTTTATTTGAAGATGAAGTTGGATTGCAGCAGCTTTAAGGAGCTGAGAATGGTCTCCAGTCTACAGCCAGAAAGTAAACAGGGACCCCACGCCTGCTACCATAGGGAACTAAATTTTGCTTAATGTGACAGAAATAAACTTGGAAGATGACCTTGCCCTCCAGGTGAGAACACAGCCAGTCAACACACCTTGACTTTGGATTTGTGAAGCCCTAACTAGAAAATCAAACCATGCAGTGCTGGAATGCTGACATACGTAATTGTGAGCTAATGCATGGGTAGTGTTTGAAGTCATTAAGTTTGTAGCAGTTTATTATTGGCATCACTATAAGAGTCATTCTATGTAAAGCACACAAAGCTACTTTCGTTTAAAAAAAATCTATTTATACATGCAAGAGCTGGGCTACAGGCTAGATGTGGGGGGGGGGATGGTGGTGGTGGTGAGAGGATTCACCAGAGACAGAGTGGGGAGCAGAACAGACAGATAGATTGAAATACACTGCTGAGGGAAGCAGCAGGCGAGGCAGGAGAGGTCTGCTATGCCATGTGGGTCTCCTTCCTGATCTGGGATCGAACTCATGCTGCAATGGCTGTGGAAGCCCCACAGTGCGGGGCTTTTCACCACCAGGGAAAACTGATACGATGATTACTCAGAACTGGACAATGACTGGAAAGGATTATCTGTTCCTATATTTGTTTTTACAATGGGGATGAATTCGTGTATTAACTTAGTATGTAATAGTTATTTTAAAGTATATGGTTATTTATGGAAACTTAATTGTAAAGAAGCTTGGAATGTTCCCATTAATTCAGATTCTCCATAAGTTATGAATGCTTTTAACAGGCCAGGCAGTGTCAGGCACTGGGTATAGAGTGGTGAATGAGATATTATCCCCAGTCTGATGGAAGTCAGAGTCTGGTGGAAAATAAAGTAAAGCCACATTTCTTAAGTTCCATTTGTTAAAGGGCTAAGTGCAAGGTGCTAGGCAGATGTCAAGGTCACTTCAGAAACAAAGCAAGAGAAGTTGACCAGAGCAGGGTTCAAAAAGTACATGGTAAGATGTATTAAAGAGTTTGAATTTTATTTAAATTCAAGGGAGAGCTTAGAAAACATTAAAATAGGCAACAGCATACTCTTCTATGTAGAAATAGCTTTGGCTACCTCATAGAAAACACCCTGGAGAGAGGAGGGGAGACAGATGTGTGCTTCCTAAGTATGTAGTATACTGTATGTGTACTTATATACCCTCATCTTTATTATTATAATTCACATTAAAAAACACAATGAAATGTTCTAAAATAAGAAAGAAGCAGTGGCATGAAGTGACAAATGTCAGCGGTATTTAGGAGGTGGTGTCAACAATTGTCACTGATCATGATGTGGATGGAGTAAGAAAGCCAGAGTGAGATGGCAAGAATTACACCAGAGTCTTTTCTGTGCCATTCACTGACAAGACAGAGGAGGAAAAGCAGTTTTGCAGGGAGATGATACTCCTTCCTGGGCTTGTTGGCTTTAAGGTATGTCTGAGACATCCAAATGCCAATGCTGGGTAAACAGCTCAGTTCTAGAGTTCGTGGAGCAGTTTGGACTTTATATCTTTTTTCCATTAGCTTTATTTAAGTGTGTAACTGAGGCATAAAAACTGCACATTATAAATGTATACAACTTGGTGAATTTGGACCTATGTACACCATGTTACCCTCACTACAGTCAGGTAACAAACACACACCAGGTTTTATACCTTAGGAAAGGTTTTTAAATACCACATAACAGAAAATATGACTAACAGCAGCTTGAAAAACACAGTTTTTGTTATTTTTCTTAAATAAAACAACTCAAGGCATGACCTTTTTGGGCAATGTTTTAGTTCCTCAAAAATGCAATCAAAATTTCAGTTTTTAACTTTCTGCTATCCTATACCTAGAGTGGTGTGCGTGTGTGTTTTTACCATCTCTTCTTAGTGGGCCACAGATCCAGACATCAGATCTGAGTTCAAAAGGATAAAAAGGGGAAAGAAGGGCCCAAAAGTTTCCTAGCAGACATAACTTGCAGGTTGCTGGCTTTAAAGTGGGAGATGACAAGGAAACTATTAATAGCAGCTGGGTTAGTGAAGCAATAAAACTCAGTCCTAAAATGTAGATGGCATTTCAATCTACAGCATTTGGTTCAGGGGAGTGTCTAGAATTAAAAATAAATGAAAAACCCATCTGATAAAAGAACATTATCCAAAATATACAGAGAACTCTTGAAACTCAACAATAAGAAGCATACAACACATTTTAGTAAGTGAACCAAAGATCTTAACCCCTCACAGAAGATATACTGATGTCAAATCAAGGCTAGGAGAGCATGCTCCACATCAGGTATCGGGGAATGCAAAATGAAACAACACGGAGATACCATGATACAACTAAAAGAATGGCCTGAATCTGGAAAACCTGCCGCCAAGCACTGGTGAGGATGTGGAGCAACAACTCAGTACCACTGCTGGGAATGTAAGATGATGCAGCAACTTTGGAAGACACTTTAGCAATTTCTTACAAAGCTGAACATACTCTTCTCATATAATCCATCAATCTCAGCCCAATATTTTCCTTAAGAGTTGAAAACTGTCCTCACCAAAAAAAAAAATTGCATATGGATGTTTATAGCATCTTTACTCATAACTGCCCATACTTGGAAGCATCCAAGATGTCCTTCAGCAGGTGAATGGATAAACTATAATACATCCAGACAATGGGACATTATTCAGCAGTGAAAAGAAATGAGCTATCAAGCTATGAAAAGACAAGAAGAGACCTCAAGTGCCTAAGTGAAAGAAACCAATCTGAAAAGTTGGTCGTAAACCAACTTTTACGACTTTCTGGAAAAAGCAAAACCACTAAGACAATGAAAATATCAAAGGGGTTGGTGGAGGGAGCAATGAATAGCTGGAGCAGAGAATTTTTAGGGTATTAAAAATAAACTGTATGACATTATTGTGATGGAAACATGTCATTATACATCTGTCCAAGCCCACAGAATGCATTAACACCAAAAGCAAACCTTAATATAAACTACTGGCTTTGGGTTCCTCAGTTATACCCTCTGTACCACCCTGCTGGAAGATAATAATGGGGATACTAAGCATGTGTAGGGGCAGAAGATATATGAGAAATATCTGTACTTCCGGTCAAATTCGCTACAAACCTAATGCTGCTCTAAAAATATAAAGTCTTTTTATAAAGTCAAATGATAATGATAAACTATTTGGGAAAAGTGAATGCACTAAAAAGCTAGTTATTTGTTCATTCACTAAGCTAACAATTAGCATATTTGTTCCAGGCACTCTCCTAATCATTGAAGACCCAACCTGTGGTATAATGCAAGGTGACAGGAACCCAAACAAATGTCTAAGCTTGTCCTGCAAGGCCTATAACAGACATCACTAACTCCAGACCTCTTTCTGCTCATGCCGAACATGACTTCAGAATCATTACCAACACAACCCAAAGGGTCACCACTAGTCATTGATCAGAATCTGACATGCAAGATATAATCTATTTCTCATCCCATTATCTAGCATATTGTCTAGATACCAGAATTTAACATTAATATAAGCGTAAAGAATAGTACATATTTTTATTAAAATAATTCAGTAATCACATATACATTGCTTTATTATAGTAGTCCTTTGTCTCCTGATTCATAGTCTTATATGCTAAATGTATACATGTTTTTCCTCCCTTTATCTCCATCTCATATATTTACAAAAATGCAGCATGCAAAGTCATTGACATGATTAATGTAGAGTTCAAAATTTCCCAGAATATATTCTCATTCATTTTCTCTCTCTCTCTCTCTTCTCTCCTCTCCCTCTCCCAGATTCAAATAGATAAAAACCAAGGAATATATTAGGCTTTGAAAATGACTGGAAATTATCTCTCAAATCTGGCTGTCTTTACTGTGTGTGAAATAAGTTTCTCTATATTAGTTTGAGGGATTTAATCCTCAACCTTGTACTAAAAGTAGCAAGCCAAAAATCCAAAAATCCAAGTTATGTCAAACGACCCAGGTTTTTTGTCACAGGAATAATCTTACAAATAAGGAAACCTTTTGGACATTTTAAAAGATTACAATGAAATGTTAACATCCACAAATAATAGCTATCATTTTGAGCACAGAATCTATGATAAGCAATTTATAGTCATTATCACATGTAATTGCCACAAAAATATCTGATTTAATCATCACAATTGTTAAAAGCAATCCTACAAGTTGTCTGTATAACCATTTAAGGATGAAAACAACTGAAGTTTGGATTCAAGATCCAAATACCTGTTATGTTATAGAGCTAGGAATTAAATTTATATATAGCCATAAAAATAATTAAATGTTACTGAGTAAATGTACTTCATTTATTTTTCAAATGTAGAAAAATGCATAGTTGTATGGTATTACATTTCTATCTAGAATATAATCTACAAAATTTTAGCGAGGCCTAATGCCTTTCAGATACAGACTATATTTCCTAGACACCCTTGTAACTAAATTGGCTCAAGACATAGCATGAAACCATTCGCGTCATCTCTGTAGAGGCAAAGTTGTTTGTCCTAGACTTTCTCTTTCCTTTGTTCTATAAACTGGAATTTGGTTGTGGCAGTGACCAAATTCTACCACACAGAAGAGTACTATACCTATGGATTGATGTAACCGTAACCATGATCTAAATACCAAATTGTTCTACGGTCGTAACAGACCTCCTCATGCTACAGCTTTATAGTAGCACATTCCTAACCCCCGACAACTGCCAGGCTATTTTCCATCTCTATAATCTTGTCATTTCCATAATGCTATATACGTGGAACCCAACCATATATAACCTGTTTCTTAGCAGCAACGATACAGCATCATGGAGTACAATGCAAATGACCTAAGTCAAGCAGATATTGTCTCTCCTCTTGCTAGGGGTTTTGACTTTCCCTGGATCATTCCTTTTAATATTGGCTTTGGCCACCCTTGGGCTCCTAACTCTTTGTATCTCTGGGAAGAGAAGCCAGACCAAAGGTGGTCACGTCCGGGTCACTTTCCTAACTAGAGACATTCCAAAAGGACCTGACAGAGCTCAGGTTTTTAGTTTATGTGTGAATACACTTTCCCATAATGTATTCAGAGAGATGACAAGACTTGCTCACTAGAAGTTTTGAGCAGCAATTGTGGCAACTTTTCTACTATAGGGCAACAAATACACAGTGGCTTTAATGACCAGTAATCCATCTTTGGATGAAATATGATTCAGGGGAAAGAACGCCAACTAGAAACAAATAACAAGCATCAATAGCATGGTCCTTCACAAAAGGACCTGGTCTGTCACAAAAGCACAGAATAAAACTAGATCCGGTTGCCAGAAAGCACGGTTACACCAGAGCATATAGTAAATTAGTAATAGGCAGGCACTTGTCTTACCTTTGGTGCAAAGAAGAACTAGCTTCAGTACTGCCAACAGTCTGTGGTACATCAGGGTCAAGGGGCAGATGTGCTCTTGCTATGGGAAGTAAAAAGACAAAAGATGAGTCTTTCTGGACTAACTCAAAACCCTTCTAACATCTCAGAACACCACCAGATTGTATTAGTCTGATAAAATGATCAGCCGATGGATTCAGTATGAAAAGTTAAACAACAATTGCTAGCAAACATAATGTACTATATAGATGTTGATTTATAATGCTGTACACTTGAAAGTAATGTTATAAACCTATGTCACTTCACTAAAAAAAAGAAATTGCATAATTATGAGACTAAAATATGGACACAGTTATGTAATTCAAGGTTGAAAATTTTTCAAAGCATTTTAATTACATGAAAGACATTTTCAAAAGGTTTTTGCTAAATAATTTTTTGGTAAAAACCTATTATGTAAGTTTAAAGATAAGTGACAAGTAGAAAATTATATATCTTATAGCATACTAGGTATAGAGTGAGGACAGTAAGTATATATTTCAGTAAGCATGTATATGTATCTGATTGTATGTATACATATAGTAAAACATTAATCTCTCTACTATACAAAAATATAAGTTATTGTCTCTTAGTAATTAATTTTACAAATTATGAATTCTCTGATAGTGAAAAATTATCTAATAGCATTTTAGAAAACAAAACTAAGCATCATTTTATGCTGGCATATTACTATGTAGTGGGAATAGAACAGAACACCTAAAACTTCAAATTTATTGGAAGCTTACAGCAAATTTACAGTTTAGCAAGAATAATGTCAATAGATATAAAAAATAAATACAGTCTTATACGAAGCCAAAGAAAGGCAAACCAAAACAACTATAAAGTATAATTATCAACTGAATAATTGCCAAGAAATAAAAAAGAAGAGCCTATGTTGACTCAAATGTTGGAAAACAGGTATTTTGTAATCTAATGACAAATTTTTAGATGTGGTTTTCACTTTATTAAAATTATTTAGTAACATATGTATATGTACATTATCAGACATGTAGCTATAGACACAAGGCTCTTATAGCATTGCCTAAAACCATGAAAAAACCGAAACAATATAAATATTCAATGAAGGGAGAGAGGTAAGTGAATTATGCTATATATCCCTATAGTGTAAAACTAAGTACCATTACAAATCATGATATAAAAATATTTTACCTACTAATACACATTTTATTTATATATGTCATAAAAATGATGTTTTTCTCAGATAGTGACTTTTTAATTAAATTACTTTTATTGTAATTTGTAAGGAATATTAATGTACAACACTGTATACTTTATATAGATTCATACTGCTTCAAATGTATGTTACCATACCATGCCAGTCTAGGCAGTGATTTTTAATTAAAAGAAATTATTTTTAATCTTCTGTATATTTCTTCTCTTTTTTTAAATTTAGAAATAACATTCATTACCTGTAAAATTAAAGCAGTGAAGAAAGGAAAATTAAGATGCAGGCGTTAGATTTTAAATTAACACACTAGTGGTTTCTTGAACTCTCTTAATTTTGTGTTTTCAAAACTATTAGGAATAGTATCTAATTTAATCCTCAAAACAACTCTGTGAGTTAAGTGTTGTTTCGGCTGTGCCAAAGACCCTCCAGAACACACAGCTGGAATGTAAAATCAAAGATTTATCACCAGTGAATTAAAAGAAAACTGTATACATTAATCAGTGTTGAAATCATAGGATGAGCCAGACATCAGAGAGACACCCTTCCACTTGGTTTTCTTCTCCCCAAGAATGCACGGGAGTCCTGTTGCACTTCTCAATCCCAGCGGGGTACTTGTGAGCAGGTGGGAACTATGGAGAGCAGGTTCTGCACAGAAAGCATACTAAATAGACCCCACAGGGAAAACCATTTCCTTTACAATAAAAGTTGGACAAGTATTATGTGGCTAGATGATACCTACACCTGCAATTTGATATATGTTTTCTGCAAGGCTCTTTGCAGTATTAAATGTCTTCCTCCAACTTTCAGAACAATCCCTGCAATCTATAAAAGTACCACCTGACTTGTAAGAACACACATGCACACTATAGCATGTGCGTATGTGCATGCAAAAACAAAATACATACGTAAAGAAGCAATGGTTTTACTTTTTTAAACCTGAATCTCCTATGATAGGTATTATTCTACAAATGATAAAATTAAGACTCTGTAAATGTAACTGACTTAACGTACTGCCGGTGAGCTGCCCGGCTCAAAAGTCAAGTTTCTTTGTTCCAAACGCTATACTCTCCCTACTTATGGCCTGCCACCTTAAGAGTCCCAAAAGCACCTTCTGGCTTGGTAATTCTCCTTCTAAGAGGACAGCTTCAAATTATGTAGTACAATGCCTTCTGAGTGAGGACTCAAGGCAAGAGGAAAAGTGACTTAAACTACAGTGTAACCACTAAAAATTCAATAAACAAGCAGTTGTAGAATCAAGAACAGTGACATTACATTAGGAGGGTTATGTCTCTCTATTCACAATAGTATCTGCCTTAATGATCCTGTAAGTGAGAAACATAATCACCAGCTCATTAAAATGTTGTCAGCATAAGCATATAAGGTAAGTCCTCAATGCAGTTCTTGGAAGCTATAACTTTAGGTGAAACAACACTCAACGAAACCACAGGCTGGTTGATACTGACAAGAGTTACGTTCTGACTGCATAAATTTCTGGTCATAAAAATATCACCCAACTTCTAAATAAAGGCCCCAAACACTTCTAATACTAAGCAATCATTTGTGTTCATTCATTCCCAGCCTTCCTATTCCAGTTCAGGGTCACAAGTGGCGGGAGCCTACACCAGCAGCTCAAAGCATAAGATGGGAACCCAACGCTGGACACTGAAGGGCATGGGCATCACTCTCACGCACTCTCACTCAGACTGGGACAACTGAGACACATCAGCGAAGCCAACACAGCCAATTTGGGGACATGGGAGGAATCTGCAGTACCCAGAGAACACCCATGCAGACATATCGGAGACCAGAGCAAACTCCAGACAGTGGTCCCAATAGGGAACTGATTTTCTTTCTCATCAAGAGTATAACAAAGTACACTGTTACTGAATGAAAAGACATTATTTGAAGGCCTGTTGTGTATTTGAATGTGCTCAAATAAATGTCTGTTATTTTTTACTTTATACATGTCTCACGTTGCTCCACCGATTGAGACTGACAAGAGAACATACTTGTAAACTTGGCCAAGAACACAGTAGTCCTATTAGGTGAACATTAAACTACAAAGTTCTTTTTTCATAGCAAATTTTCTGAGTCATTCAGGCACTGGAGCTTTGGAAAATTCCTTTTTAGTAGAGCACCAAAGCAATTCTGTGGTCCCCAAGTTCTTGATAACTTGCTTAATATAGTACCAAGGATTTTTTTTTTTTTTAGGTAAAGCTTGGTTTCTGGATTCTCACTTTCGCTGTTTTCTACTGTGAAGCTTTGAGTGGATGTATAACACCTTGTTGGTGCTGTAGTGCACTTTAAGGAGCCAGAGACTTTCTGAAACTCCCAGGTTTCATCATAAAGAGGATTACAATAGATTTATTGTACATAGAAAGTGAGTTATGAAGTGTTTTCTGTTAGGCATCGTTTTAACAGAGAATCTTTCTTGAAAATTTGGTGTTGGCAGAAAAGAACACTCTTGCCTGAATGAACAAATTATTTTTCTGAGCTGAGATTTTCCCATAAACTCAGTCTTCCTTGAAGAGTTATTGATTTACTTCTTGGCTTATGAATCACAAGTAAGACTAAGAGAATCAAAGGGAAAATTAAAAACATATACTTCAAAGTGAGCAAAGAAATGAATCTTTTTTATCCTCTTGGATATGGCTGTGGCTAAAGAATGCTCAGGAGTATCTATGTAGCCCTTATTCGAATAATTTAGTTCTTGTAGTAATCAGACTCCTTCCCCAAAATAACCATTGTCTATTAAAAAGTAAACTGTAGTGCTATTTTATAGGCATAGATACCTATTATATCACTATGATCTTAAACTTAAATATTTAAATATTCATAATCAAATCAGGAAATGTTTAGTGAAAGGCTATGCCAGTATACAGTCCATAACAATTTCCACAAATCTTAAGAAATGAGGAAAAAGACAATTTCTTCTACCTCTTTTCTAGAAAGCTTCAATTATTGATTTTATGTACTTTTTTTTATTACAATGGGCATTTAATATAATCCACATTAGTGGATCTATTTCTTGAATACTCCATGCCCTTCCCAGGTTTAGATTTCCATGGGCTTTTTCTTCTGCCTGGAATGCTTATGCCCAATCCTTTCTTGTCCTCCAGTTTTGACTTAAATGATGGACACTTACAGAGACGAGCTTCCTCTGCTCTGCTGTTGCCACCCCTACGCCCATTCTCTTGGCACTCCTTTTTTTCTCATATTACATATATAATTTATATTCTTTTTAATTTTTGTGGCCCCCTTTAGTATATAAAGTCTATAAAGTTACTGATTTACCTGAAGCCAGTAAAGTTTTAGCTTCAGAGGTACTTGCTTGACTTATATTTGTGGATCTATGTTATCAATACTTATAATCATAGATTTTCCTTTTCTTCAAAAAAGTGCCCCAATTTAATGACTATTGGGCCCTAAAACCTGTATTTGCCTGTACCACTGTGACAGACATACTTAAAATTCACCCCCAGTGGGTCATGCCCTTTTATGAAGCCTCCCTCTTATGAGTGGAACTTAGGACTTGGTTCAACAGAATCCGGCAAAGGTGAGGGGTGAGGCAGTCTTGTGATAAGGCTATGTTACATAAGATGCCATCTCAGCACTCTGAGGGATGTCCTGCTGACCTTGAAGAAGAAAACCGCCAAGTTGGAAGAGGGGTGGGAGCGGGCCTGTGAAGGCAGCCTCTAGGAGATAGGAGTACTCCCAGCTGACAGCCAGTCAGAAAATGGAGAGCTCAGTCCACCAACCAGTACAAGCTGAATCCTAGCATTAACTACATGGGCTTACAAGAGGTCTCCAGGTTCCAGAAAGGAAAGCAGCCTTGACTGCACCTTTGAAACCCCTAAGCAGAGGATCTAGCTAATCTGTGCCCTAAATCCTGGTCTATGGAAACTCTGAGATAATAAATGAGTGCTGTTTTAAGCTTGCTAACTGTGGTAATCTGCCATGCAGCAGTAGATAACTAATACAACCACCAATGTCTGGTGTAGCGCCTATACACACTAAGGACTAAAAATAGTTAATGAAAATAGGATTATATTGAGACTCCTCTGGGCCCATTATTGAATTTCAGTGTTCATTTAAAGAAGAGATCCACTAAATTGGGACCATTAAACTGAAACCTTTTCTGTATTTTTTTGAGTTTGTCACATTAAATTAAAAATATGCTGAGCTTTGCTTCTTATTCATCTAGAATACTTTAGTTCAATTATATTTATTGCAGTACATGCAGTTTGATATCTAGAATTCTGTATTTTTTTTCCTTTTGTTATAACCTGATTATCCCTCACCTATTCTTTCCTTAGATTACTGGAATACTTTCTGCTTCTGTTTAACTTTTATATGGTTTGGAAAATAAAAGAGCAGAACATAAGATAGGAGGATTGTATAAAAAGGTTCATTGTGCTTGACCCAGGAGAAAATATTAGATCCCCGAATTAAAATAAAACAGTCAGATCCTGACATTTTTGCTCAAGTTGTTCACTCTCTTCAAAATTACCTCACCTAGCTTCTCTGCCTGGCTGATTTTTCAATTCTCACAATAAGAAATTCTTCCTAGAGTTACACCAGCCCCGCTTCTTCTCACCCCATGAGTTAGGTATTTCTAATATGTGCTCTTTAACTCTCTGTGAATATCCCCATGAAAGTACTCTCCCCAAGCATTCTTCTTTCTGATTACTTACCAGTCCCCACAGAGAGATTATTAGCAACCTGAGAAGTTGAAGAGTATATTCTGTTCCTTTAGTCTCAGCATTAAGCAGAATGCCAGTAGCTTGAAGGGCTCAGTATATATTTGATGACCAGATGGATGAATAAATGAACTATAACTGGATTCCAGTGAGAAATGCAGTGGGCAGGAAGGGCTATAAGGACTGTAAGGCTTATTCAAATAAGTTGACACTGACTGACTTAGTGGGGGAGGCAGCATGACACAGAGAAGCAGCAATATGAGGATAGGCATAGAGAATAAGCATATTGGGCTGCCTCGATAAGGAGGCAGGAATATTTGGAACTGTAAGATTATGTTGACAAGAGATTTTAATGGAGTAAGGATATTTAAGGCTTTAAATAGCAAGTAGAACAGTTTGCTTTTTATGTACTAAAGGGGAGTTACTATAATCCAAAGGCCAAAGGAGGTAGTAATACATTCATTAAGTTGCTGACTCTTGTGGTTCTTATTGCTGTTTACTTCTTTCCATGAGTATTTTACTGTAATTTCTTCCTGGTCTTGTACTGTTAGGAACTGTTAGGAACATAAAATTCTTATGTTCCTATTGGCCAGGTGAGTGGTGTGCAGACATCTGAAGCCAAAGAAAAACTTCGCTAATTAGAGAACCTTAGAAAACATAAGCTTCAAACCACTCTCTATGCTTTAACATCACATGAAGATGTTAAGTGAGAAAACAGGTATTATTAATGTCAAATAATATAAGTGAAGGGACAACTATTATTTGAATGAAAAAATGTGATGTATTGAAAATAAGATACTAGTGAAAATTTTAGTTATCAATTAAAATATATGAAAGGCTCCTTAAAACTCCACTGATACACTTTCCACCAGTATAAATTATACTTAGTGAAAAAAAAAATAAAGGGCAACCTGCTACTTATCAGTCAGTTTCCTGAGAAGCATGACTTGGGATACAAGCTCTCGAGGATCAAGAGATTGTCAACTTGATGTACCAGAAAAAAAGTTAACTACATTCTACTGAAAATGGGTACATTTTGATCAAGTACCTTCCTTCATTACATAATTCTCCATTAAGTGAAATAAATAATAAAAACGTTTTTCATGAGTTTATTGGACCTTTTACGGCTAGGTTTGAAGCCATATTAAAATTAAGTACTCATCCCCAAGTGTTCTGCTGCATTTGCACATATATAATCAAAGAGCACTAATAATTGAGTGAACTTAGAAATTTAAAGAAACCATGAACGGGGCTACATTTCAGAAGTTTACTCGATGGAAAGTTCATTTTTTAAATGTGAATTAAGTCACTTTTTTCCTCAAAGTGCTGAGACTAAGAAAAAGGCAGCAAAATACAGAGATAAGCCGTTGACATCTTGGAAAAGAAATAGCAATGGTAGATTTAGCCAGAAGGCAAAGAGGATATTCTTCAAGTATTTCATTCCTCCAACAATTTTAAGGGAATTTGCAACCTACTCTGATGCAAAATTAAACTAATATTAACACTTCTGTAGATAGATTTTCAGCCAAAGGACACCTCAGTAACTGCAGCGGAATGCCCATGGAGTCTCAGAAAACGTCTTCGCCTAAGCACACCACAATTCAAGAATTAGCCAGGACTTTGCAGCTGTAGTTGCCAACTTTCCTAAAACATGATAATCTCCAAGCTTCCCCTCATTTCAGTATCTTTTGCTATGGAAAAAAAATCACTTAGTTGGTTAAAACAACAACGTATTATTTCTTTTAATAACTATGGCTGAAGTCACCCTCAGCTACATTTGGTTAGTGGCTGAGCTAAGCTGGGAGGTACATGAAAGCTTCCCTCACGTTTCTGGTGCTGCAAGCCTCTTCCACATGGCCTCTCTATCCTTACACACTATCTCAGCCTCCAGTTTTTGGGCCTTGGCTTCTTACAACATGGAGGTTGATTTCTGGAAAGAGGAAGCCTCTTAAAAGTTATGCCTAGAACTGATACACTGTCATAATGGCCTTATCCTATTAGTCAAAGTAAGACATAAATCCATCTTAGATTTCAAAAGAGAGGAAAGTGATTCCAACTCTTGATGATGTGCACACAAAGAGGGAAAGAGTTACAGGGATAATGCTAAGTAAGTCAGGAGAGAGATATATATGGTGTCACCAGTATGTGGTACACAGAGACCAAACTAAGGGTCGGATAAAGACAAGCTTAAAAACTGACCCTTGAAAAATGACTAAAGAACTAATGTATCCAGAGAGGGGGTGGGGGCAAGGTGAGATCAAAGAAGGAAGGGAGCACAAAGGCCTCAGGTGATTGACTATGGGGAATTTGGTGGTGGGAACACCACAGTGGCAATACCTTAGGGGAGAATTCTATACTTCAAAACATTCCAACATTAAAGTAAGCTAACGGTTACCTCAATAAAAATAAACAGAGGATTAAATAAAACAAAGAAGGTTAAACTTTGTAAACCAATAGAATAGTGTGTTTCTATGTTGGTTAAAGTCCCAGAAAGGCCTTCTTCCTGATGCCACAGAAGTTATGGATACTTTAAGCACATCTTCTCACAATTTGGTACAAGCACATATATGGCAACATGGGAATTTATAGTTGAAAAGATCTAGAGTTAAATTACAGTTCTACCTCTCTAAGTTATACAGTGCAATAAAAGTCCACTTGTAAATTGTTTTCCAAATCTATGAAATACTACTGTGGATAGTTACAAGAATAGAGACATTATGAAGAGACTGATTTATATGAGGCACTTGTAAATTTTGCTATAGTTATCAGATGGATGATGGGGAATCTCTTTTTAGCATACTTTTACTTAGACCCTTTCTATTCAGAAATGGAATTAGAAGACTAGAAGAAAACTGATGTTCTTCTGAGACATCTGAAATGTCTGTAACACATTCTCACATTCTGGTCTTCTAATGTGTGCAGGTGTCAAATGGGAAGAAATCTCAGCAAATTCAGGATAAACCACATAATCAGAATTATAGGGTGCCCTGAAAAAGTTAGGGATTACTGGTCTTCACCTTCCTTCAACATAGGAATTGGATAAGATCCTGAGAGGAAAGATGTAGACCATATAACTCAGACTTCCTATCACATGCTTTGGTTACATAACTAAAAAAAATACTAGCAATATAGAATATATACGTTGAAATATTACATTAGACATAAATATAACATGAATATGTTATCCAGTTACACACATATGCTCATACACACATATCTTAAAAGAAATTTCATTTTGCTCGTTTTCCCAAAGACAATGGCTTATTATCTCTATTGGATAAAAGGGAGAACATTCTAAAAGCAGTTTTTTGATTTATTATTTATATAATGTTTATATTGTGAGTCTTATGAGAAGATGGGAGACAACACCATTTAATTAAATTCTAAAAATAACCAGGTGATTAGGAGAAGTTTTCTCTCATCAATGGACTTATCTGTTATTTCCTCCTCATTGTGAGTTGAATGGTGTGACAGAGTAGAGGCAAAGAATACAATCAATTCTCAAGGTATTAAGTCAAAAAAGGTCAAAGCCTCCACAGCATGGCAACAGCTTTGCAGATGCCCACATCATTATAGATGAAATAACAAAGCCCAGCAAAAGTTAAAGCTGAGAGTGCCAAAAGGCCTGCGTTGGCAGCTTTCTGCATAACAGCCCCTGGAACATAGTAACGACTTGTCCAAGGCCCCAATGACTATGGAGAGTGAGAGTTGCTGCCAAGGAGTAGTCAGTCACAGTGCAAGGACTCATATAAGCAGCTGGAAGCAGGCCCAGGAGCAAAACACTGACAATTCTCTCACCAGTCCAGTGGAGAAATGCAGCCTTGGAACCAGCATGGCGGCTGGGAGAAAGGGGAATGTGCTGTGCCCCACACCATTCTGGGGTAGGTTCGTCCTGTAGAAATGCTGAGACATGAACAGGTCTGATCACGGGGGTTCAAAGCAGCAGCGCTTGGCCTCCTTGGGCACCGCAGAGGACACTCAAATGCCAAAGAGCCACCATCACGCTCTTACCTCTAAAAGTAGTTTTGCTCAGAGCATGTTACTTCCATCATGGTGAGTTTTTTGGGTATTATAGACCCATGCTTACAAATTCCCATGCTTACTCTGATGTTCTGATGTCACCATGTTGAAACTCCTTAGTAATTTTTGAACAAGCGATTTAGCGGTCATTTTTCATTGGACCTGGCAAATTACTTATGGTCCTAACTTTAATACACTGCTAACTATGAAATCATAAAATTCTGATTAGAAAATTTTAATTGTTCATTTCTATGTGCAAATGAGTAAATACTGTAGAAAATATTCATAGACAAATGTCATTCACTTACTCAATAAATAAGCATTGAGGGCAGATTTATGCCTATATTAAGAACATTTTCTTATTCATTATGCTATGATTACATATATTTTTGTGCGGTAGATTAAAGAGCAAGAAGTTTTGTGATCCTGAGACTGATGTTTCAGAGAATATTACTTGAAAGCTCTGAATTAACTATTCAGAGAAGGGCCAATGACATGTAGAAGCCTTCTTCCCTCAATGTCAACCCACAGGCATCTCTTGTGGCTCACTGTTCTCCAGGTGCTCATTCAGCTAAGAGTGGTATCTTTACTGTCAGAAAAATCAATTTTATTATGCAGAATAAAGTGACTCCATTGCTAAAAGCAATCTTCATTACAAAAAAAGTTATTTTTTCCCTTTTTACAAATAAAATTAAGTATTTAACAATATGTTGAACTTCAGAAATTCTAAAATTCGCCTTCTGTATGTGGTTTCAGAATTTCTTTGATTAATGCATTAGAGTAATTCCTTTATGTAGAAACATTTTGGTATAAAACATTAGATGCTCTCCAGAAACTTTTAAAATTTGAAACTTAAAAAACCATAAACATATGGTCATATTAAACTACTCACTAAAAGCTGTGATAGTGAGGGAGGTATTGTGGTTCCCAGTGGCTTTCAAAATATATAGTAGTAAATCAAATTTCATTGTGTGCTCACAGAAAGCATCATGATAGCTCAGTCACCACCATAGAACCAAATGTTTGCTTCTAAGTAATGATAGCCTGGTAAGAAAATTGCCAATCTTCAGCTTATTCAAAAATCTCAAGTCTTTATTAAGCTCAATCAACAAATCTGCAGTTTGAGTTCTATTTTTACATCTCCCTGACAAATCTCGAATTAAAAATACAATGATTTTGAGTATCACACTCGGGCAATGGATTACAGTTTATGCCTTGTTTCTAAATATTAATATAGAATTCCGGCATCTAGGGAGTCCTCCCACCTTTTATAAATGTTGTTTAAAACTTCGAGAAAAACTAAATCTATAAGCAAAATGTCTATATATATGAGAGCTTTCTTACATAGGCCTGTGGTATATATATACACTCAAGTTCTTGCATTATTTATATAAAGTCTTAGATCTGCTAACCTTAAAATACTTCTAATCATTTTACTATTTTCTTAGTGTAACAAAGGATGGAAATAGTTTACACTTCAGGGATCCATAATAAAAACTCAAAGGCAAATTGAATTTTGATTAAAGTATGGTAGATTAAATTATTGTGGAGTAAATCTTTGCTCCTAACCTCCACTGCCCCTACCTGGATGGGAAGGGTTTATATCTATGCCTACTTTTGTGGGGGTTGGCCATATAACTTCCTTTTGCTACTAGGATGCTAGTAGACATAAACTGAGACTTGAAATGTGCACTGTGACTGTAGACTGGACCTTTTTCAGGTGCATATGGTACCAGTGCCGTGAGGCAAGGCTTCAGGTAGCCTGCAGTGCAAAGAGAATTAGAAACACATATAGTGGACCTGGTTCCTAGCTTCAGCTTAGAGCCAAGTCCAAAAATACTCAACCAAGATCACAAACCATCAGCCTGAGAGAAAAATAAATACTTGTGAAATGCATTGAACTTGGGCTGTTTAGATATAGCACAACTGCGACAGTACTTAACTGATTCCACAGACTAGTCAAAGAACTACACAGGTATGCTTAAGCTCTTCCAGAGCAAAACCTGATTCAATATCAACTAGGGTAAGGTACATTAGATTCATTGCTAGAATTATTAGACTGAGATTTTAAATAACATGAGATTATTTTAAAATAACATTCTCTACAAAAATTATGCAAAATTACTAAGTATTTATTAAGTATATTATACTATTAAGCATACTAAGCATTTGCTAATAAACATTTATTAAGATACCCATAGATTGGGGCCTACCTGGTGGCACAGCGGGTTAAGCGCCGCACTGTGAAGCATCTGCAACACAGTAGCGCGAGTTCGAACCCGAGCCAGGGAGGGGACCTATATGGCGCAGCAGACCTCTCCTGCCTCGCCTGCTGCTCCCCTCAGCAGTGTGTTTCAGTCAGTCTGCCTGTTGTGCTCCCCGCTCTGTCTCTGGTGAATCCTCTCACCTCCCTGGACTCTGGCCTGTACCCCAGCCCTTGTATGCATAAATAAATAAATCTTTAAAAAAAAAGATACCCATAGATTTCAATAGTCTTAAACCATCAATGATATGTTCATCCTGACATTCAGCAAATACTTTTTAATGTCTAAATTACCAGGCACACTAGACCCACAAATAGATTTGCACAAGAAAAGGTCAACAGTTCAATAAGCATAGGAAAGAAGATTCATCTGAAAAGTTTCTGACACATTCTCCTTATCACCTTTAAATAATGTTGTCTCAATTGGTTACTATATTCTCACCTGCTGACTTGGCTAGCTCCAGAAATTGTTACTACACATTACTGTTCCAGGACAAAGAGGTAATAATGAAACTTTCAAGGGGGAAGAAACAGCTAACATATAAAGGGAAGCCCATCAGACTAACATCAGACTTCTCTGAAGAGACACTACGAGCAAGGAGAAAATGGAGGGACATATTCAAAAAACTGCAAGACAACAAATGCCAACCACGGATTCTCTATCCCACAAAGCTTTCCTTCGTATATGAAGAAAAAATATGGACTTTCCCAGGCAAACAGAAACTCCAAAAATTCAGCACGACCAAACCCCCACTCCAAAAAATACTGCAAGAAGCAGTAAAACCAAAACTAACAGAAGAATGAATAGGAGAAACAAAATAAGGTAAAGGAAAACAAAACACAAAAAGACAAAATGGTAAGCACAGATGCCAGCATATCAATATTAACTCTAAATGTAAATGGACTAAACTCAGCAGTAAAAAGGCACAGAGTAGCAGGCTGGATTAAAAATCACAAGCCAACCTTCTGCTGCCTCCAGGAAACACATCTAACCACAAAAGACAAACATAGGCTGAAAGTAAAAGGTTGGAAAACAATCCTACAAGCTAATGAACCAAAAAAGAAAGCAGGAACCACAATATTTATACCAGACAAAACAGACTTCAAACTAAAAAGGGTAAAAAAAACAAGGAAGGACACTACATAATGATCAAAGGCACAGTAAATCAAGAAGGCATTTCTCAATCTCATTTTTTCTTTACTACATTCTAGATTTACAGCATTTTAAATAAAGTGTCACCAAAAAGAAAATTCTCCTGGGAAACCTATCTTTCTAATTTAGTGCAATTTTGTTTCAGAATAAAGGAATAAAATATTCACAATTTTACCACTATACTCTGTGAGATGTATGTGCTATTGACTTCAACTAAATCACTTAGCTTCACTGTGCCTGTTTCCTTCTTCATCCATGAGAGTCAAAAGAATATAAACTTATAATTTCACCATAGAAATGATCAAGTGATATATCTGAAAACACTAATTTGTTATATTTTTTCTTTATTTAGAGTTTTCAGCCATATCATGTTTTCTCCTTATAAAAACTCTGCCTTTCACAATTTCAAGAATATACCTCTTGTACTGTCTTCTACTAAATAAATGCATTTCCTTTTAACAAAAGCAAAGGAAAAAAATTATATGGATCACTATTCTTCTAAACTTCTATTTTAGCATCGCTATTTGGATATGCTTGAGTATAAGTTTATTAACTACATAATAATCCAAATTGCCCCAAACAGATCTTGTCAACGAACAGATTGCTATTATGATTGACATGTTTGTGCCAGGGTTGAAAATGTTTCATAAACTATGGATGCTGTTTTATTTGGTTTTGTTCCTTTTTATTTCTCCATGATTTTTTTTAAGTTTATGTGTCTGATTCAGCTGTATAACTTGATCTTTGCTAAATGAGTTTTCTTAGCGTTTACCTTTGGGCTGTTTATCCAATCATCACTCCAAGAATCAGAAAATACAAAAAGTAGTTTCATTCAAATAGTAAAAGGTTTGGCATAGCAGAAGTAAAACAAGATTGGTTGGTTAAAACCTTTTTTGAGACTTTCAAATATAATATCTGTATTAAATACTTCCCTGTATGTTTTGTCTATTTTTCTTATTCCTCACTGCCATTAATCTGAGGTGTCTTACTACATAAATTCCTGTACATCTTTAAAAATATCAAATTACAAAAAAAAACCCTGAGTTTTAAAATCTCCATTTGGTAAGATAAAATTCATATTTAAAGCCCTTGATTAAAAAACTAAAGTTTAAGGGGCCTCCCTGGTGGCGCAGTGGGTTAAGCAACGCACTATGAAGCAAACCGCAGCCACTGCAGCACGAGTTCGATCCCTGCCGCTGGCCAAGGAGGGGACCCACATGGCGTAGTCGACCTCTCCTGCCATGCCCACTACTCCTCTTGGCAGTGTATTTCAGTAGATCCATCTGTTCTGCTCCCCAGCCTCTCTGGTGGATCCTCTCACCCTCCACACCTCTGGCCTGTACCCCGGTTCTTGTATGTATAAATAAATAAATCCTTAAAAAAAAACTAAAGTTTAAAAGGAAATACTTATTTTGATTTAAAAACCCATGTTATTTATGAATAACTTCCTGAAAATGACAATAAAGGTACACATGCCTCAATAGTTAATACAATATTAAATTTAGATGCAATGGAACCTGAAATTAATAATTCTAGAGAATGTTTTCTAAATTCTGGAAAAGTATAACTCTAAGCAATGAAGAAACTAATTACTTCAAGGCCTGTTGATTCATTCTAAGAAAGGAAAGTTTTAAATATCATATTCAGGGCCTCCCTGTTGGCTTAGGGTTTAAGTCTCAGCACTATGAAGCTATTGGCAGCCACTGCAGCACAAGTTCAATCCCTGCCCAAGGAACTGACCCACATGGCACACAGAACTCTCCTGTCTTGCCCACTGCTCCCCTCAGCACTTTATTTCAGTAGATCTGTCAGTTCTGCTCCCCACTTTCTCTCTGGTGAATCCTCTTACCACCCCCCTGCACACCTCTGGCCTATACCCCAGCTCTTGTATATATAAATAAATCTTTTTAAAAAATCATACCCTAAGAATTAACTGGTGTCTTACATTACACATAATCTGACTGCAAAAAAGACCCTATAAACTATGCACCACTGAAAATAGAAAAGGACCTCTCTAATGTAAATACCAATTATTACACATTTATCACAATATGCTTTGTCAATAATTTCCCCATGTACGTATGAGGAACACACTAATTTTCTTTTATATGAACTGTAGGTACGTTTAAACAATGTATTAGCTTGTAAACACTGACATTTTTAAGAGTTGAAAACAAATTAGAAAAAACAGTTAATATTTTAACACAAACACAAATGACTCGGTCTAGGAAAAGCAGATAATGAGTTGTTCCATTTTGCCGTAATAATGTGCATTTAATGTGCTGTCCTTCACATAGCAACATGATTCCAGCATCAACAGAACACATGCTTTGTGCTGGTTTTCAAACAGTGATAATGAGCTTTTTCTGAAGCAAATACAGAACGTCACTTTGCTAAACTCTCTAGATGCTAAAACTAGTGGTACTGAGTATCTAGGTTTAACTCTCTGTGATTCTACTTTTGACTTGAATAAGACAGATAATAGTCCACCAGAAAAAAAAGATAGATTTTTCTTAAACACAGCTAAGAGACTGTTTCCTAAGGGTCTTTTCAACTGCCGAAGAAGCCTTTTTCATAAACAAAACCCTTATGTATTTTCCTTATAAAGACTTCAATATTATAGTTGAGATCAATTTTTAACCATCATTTTGAGCATCAAAATGAGTAACAGCACAAAGGAAAGGTTAAAAGTACTGAAGGGGACTGATTGCAATACAAGAAACTAAATAAAGTTACTTATATACTGTCAAGGAACCTCTGCTAATTCTGGCTAGGAAAAGACTTCTGACACCACCTTCTTTGTCTAGTATTCAGTCTAAGCCTTTCTTATCTTTATGACTTTGCTCAAGTACCTGGTTTTAGTATATATAAACTAAATAAGGGAATGAAAGCTTCTTAATCTCATATGCCTGTTTCTTTGCCAGGCTAATCCAATTAAGACCACAGCACAGATAAGTATGAAATGTGCATAGCACACTTCCTGAATATCATGGGTCCTCAGTAAATAGTTATTATTGTTTTTAATTTTCAAATTTCCTCCCTCCTTACTCTCTTCTTTCATATTCCTGTGGTTCAAAACAGATGTTTTAGAGAATGGGTGGGGAAATCTGTGTTCCCCATTTCATAATTCAGTCACACCTTAAATTTAAAAAGCAGTCTGGGAAGCAAGGCTAATTAAATTTTTACAGTCACAACTGTTTCTTTCTTAGGACACATCTCACTTGTTTTGTAATAGTTGATAGCTTGCCTTTGCCTTCTTACCTACCACCCCATGGGTGAGAGTGTGTGTGTGTGCACGCACACACACACATACACAGGGGTTAGTTCTAACTCTAAGAGTAAAAATATAAAGAAAATAAATGGCAATAAACCAAAACTTCTTCACTGACTAGACTTAAATGCTCCAATACTTCAGTATCCATTCAGAACTTTCAAATAATATTTTCTTTACAGATAAAAGACATACATAATGTATACATTTACATATATGTAATGTTCATAACTCCTAGTGTCTAAATGAACCAAATTTCTCTGCCTGGTACTGTTTTTTTAATTTTAAAGAGATTTCTAGCATTACTTCTTTTGCAGATAAAGCAAATAGTCATGAGTGTTTAAATGTAACCTGTCTCTTCGGTCCCCCCTTTTTTCTACCTGAGTCCCTATCAATTTCCCATTTAACCAATGAAAATTTTACCAACTACGTGGTCACAATATGATTTATATATTATATTTGTTTGGCAGATTACACTTTTCCAGCCATTTCACTTGAAATTCCTTTCATATAGTCTATGTATGTTCTATAGATGCTAAAATAATTTTCCCATCTTTATTAAGCACCAGTGGAAAACAAATACTTAAAACGGCCTAGTTCAATAACGTCCTACAATAGAAACTGAGGCCTAGACAGATAAACATGACCAAGCACAGAGGTGTACTGGAGGGGGGCCATTACAGTGCCCAGTTGTACTGGTTTCAGTTTAGGTTCTATGCATCAGTAATCATTTTGTTATTTGACCATTGCAATACCTTTAAAATACTAAGATATCAAAAAAGTTACTGCTTCTTACATTTAGTTATTGTAATGAGAAAAAGAGTAAATGAGTTGTAAATCCTGTTGATTTCCATTTAGAACAATGAAGATATGTAGGAGAGTTCATTCATGAATAATTACATATCCCACTCTTGGCATGGTGCTTGGCCTTTTATTTGTTAAATTAATGACAACCCAAAAGAAAATTCAAAATAAAGGCATTACAGAAACCCTAAGTATACACACACACACACACAGAGAAATACATAAGTTCACAGAAAACCCGTCAGATCTAATAAAATTACCATATGCAAAATGTCTAGAAAATATGCTGTATTTTTCTATTCACTAGAAACAAACATTCTAAAAAGGTAATCAGGATAAGTTCCATTTAAAATAGCACAGAAAATACTTAGGAATTTAAAAAAAGATTAATGATTGTAGGGTAAGTGAAATGGTCAGGTTCTTATACCACTGGTCTCTGTGGTTATCACCTGCGGCCTTGAATGCAGAAGGCGCCTGGGAGCACGTGTGTGGGGCATGCCTGCCTGATTGTGGACACCTGGAGTATGGTGTGGACATGCTAAGTGTGCACACCTGAGCCTGGAAGTTGAGGCTACAAGGGCAGTCACTCAGGACAGTGGTGGAGGGGGCTATGAGAAGTGACAGCAGTGAAAGTTAGACACTGTGAGAGAACACCAGAGAAAGCCCAGAGGAAAGAGCATACACGGATTCACAGGGCGCCCAAGTTGCTATCTCCTAGCTGGCTTGTTTCCCCTGCGTGCTATTAAAAAACCTGGGGGATGCCGTAGACTCCAAGGTTCTTTTAAGCTGCCTGCACCAACGGTGGACCTACCTCGCCTGGGATGCAATGATGAAACAAGAGACACTGTGAAGTTCAATGTTTGAATACAGCCTTTCATTTTGTAAATTACAGACCTGAAATTTGCCCGCTGTAGCAAATATTCCATTTAAGCTGTTACCTAACAGATGCTAGCAGTCACTAGACACTATTATTTCAAAGAGGACATTTTTTGAAAACTCATAATATTAGAGATTTTCAAACCTTTTATTCTAAATTTAGTACAATATATGCAACTTTGGAATTCCAGCTACTATTACCGTCAGATTCTGCAACATTTTTTTTCCCTAGGTATGATGGATGTAATCTTAAAATGCTGCCTAACAGCTTACACCTGCATATAATCCCCACCAACTGAGGGCAGGAAGAACCTGTGAAGGTGACAGGACATCACTCCCAAGGTTATGGTATGTTATAGGACACAGCTGACTTTAAGGAAGGGCAATCACCCTTGGTAGACCCAATCTAAATCAGGAAAGCCCTTCAAAGGGGCAAGATTCCTCCTTCCGGGTAAAAGGGATTCAAAGTGCTGGGTATTCTAAAATAGTTATAACAGCTGAATGGAGATAAACCTGGGTTTTTAACTTAGGATTCCTTACCCAGTTTGTGTGTCTTTGCTGAACAGCATTCCAAACTGCCAGGCATATTTGCCTAAAAACAAGTCTAAAAGTTACCTCTCAAGAATATTTGTTCATGTAATTTACTAACAAAAAGTTGAAAAATTATTTTAATAAATTGAAACACATTAGCATGTTCTGTCAAACATAAGATATTTCTGCACTGACCATGTTAATGAACAGATTCCTGATATGAACTCCATTAGGACAGCCCTATATTGAACATTATGAACCCAGAGGAAAGTGCCAGAGTTTATTTTTTGACTACATGCATAAAACCTAACAAAATAACAACACTCATATGACTTACTATATCTACATTAGAATTTATAAAGGAAAAAACAATGGGCACCAACGGTTTAACTAAAGAAAAAAGGATAAAGCAATTATATCTCTTTAAAAAAATCTAGCTTTGAATAAACCACAGTAAAATTTTGTTTTCCAAAATTATAACTATCTACAGTCACAAGCAAAACATTGTGTGACAAAGACTAGGGACAGAACATTGATTATTCTAATACTGTTCATTATAATCATTCATAACAAATTATTCAAGCAGTTATTAACTGGTTAAATTTTCAACTTAGTTATTAAAAATTGCAAAAAAGTAATAAAAATTTCGGGCTAAAGAAATTTCTGGTATCGATTAAAGACTTAGCTTTTTCTAAATCTATAACTCTCCTGTAGGTAGTAAAATGGGGCAATTGTAAGGGTCACCTTAAGAAAATAAAATGGAGGATAGCAAAAGGTCCTAGCTATCTACAGGGATTTTTCCATTTCTCTTCAAAGGCATGACCGAATTAGAGAATTACAACTCAGAAGCCCTTATGGGTTAAAAGATGATAGTGATTTTCCTCAATGACTGCCAGCAGCACCACAAAGGAAACAGGTGCTGCATATCTCCTAATGGAACTGCACAGAATCACTGCTGCAGTTATGCCAACAAAGAGACAAGATTTAATCTGAACAGGTTTCTTACCATAACTATTGAAGATTATTGTTACTTTATTCTCTATAATGTTGTATAGGATTGAAAATTTCTACAATAAAACAATTTTAGTATAAATGTCTCTAAATTTGAAAACCCAAGTAAAATGGAACCATCTTAAAATATATCTATATAAATTACTACATAGGTTCATAAACAAATATAATACCTTCATTGAATAATACAAACTGAAACCTCAAAATGTTCCAGGACTATCCAGGTTTACAGGCCCTCTCACCAAATGATGAGGAAAAGCTAATCACCATATTCAGTGAACTCTTTCAAACCATACAAGATGGGAAAGTACCAGACCACTTTAGTAAAAAGTCAACACTAGTTCATGGTAATAAGTTTCAGCAAACTGACATTAGAATGAAACCTCCATGTGGCAAAATCAACAGTAAACATTCAAGTGACAAGTGTTAAAACATTCACAATAAATTCCAGAACAGGACAGAGGCATGGTACCAATTCCACTACTCAACCCTGGACCGTACAGTCAGTAAATAGTAATACTCAAGAACTCCAAAATACAGGTCAGGAATAGTCAAAAGATAAAATTTTGTAAAAACGCCAAAGAAATCGACTGCCAAATATTCAGACATAAGGAACTTCAAGAAACTGATAATAAGTATTGCGGAATCAGGAGTCTAGTCACGCCAAATAATATCATGGAAAATATATCATTTAAAACAGCAGCAATGTCCAAAACAGACCTAAAAAGAGAACGAATATGTACCGATACTTGTAAAATATTTAAAGATTCAGACGGAAGTAAAAGAAGTCTCAAAAAGCAACCTAATATGCTTACGTGTGGCGAGCAAAGTATTTTAAGTTGCCAATTTTCCTTAAATGACGTCCGAATGTTTGCCTTACCTGACAGGTTTGGCCTCAGGTCACTAGAGGAGAGGTAGCCCCCCTACAAGACGTCCAGGTAAGAGACACTGGGCGACAACTGAGAGAACCCACCCTGAGAAGAGGCCACAAAAAGCCCAGCTACTGCCAGTCTTGCTCGGGGGAGGGCGGGGGTTGGGGGTGTCCCAGGTATGGCTTTTAAGCCCCTTATTTCCCACGGGGGGGTCTGAGGAAAATAAGAGCCTTGTCTGAGGCCAGCAGACTCGACTTACCAGAGGGAGACTGGCAGGCCCTGCCTAAAGTCAGGAAAGACCCCCTCTCTGCGAGTTCTGCCCAATTCCTCCAAACTCAGAACTCTGGAGAGCCGGGCAGGCACCACCCCGGCTATTAATCAGGGACGCCAGGTGAGTGTAGCCGGAAGTGCTCACCCTGACTTCCGGCACAGCTGCTGCGGCGCCTGAGGCTTTGGGCTGAGAGGTGTGGTCAGGTCAGCAGAGGGAGGAGTCCTAGGACCGACAGGTGTGGAAATCAGTGAACTTTCCGAAAAGAGGAGGGACAGGCCCCGCCCAGAACAGCGGCGCCCCTCCCAGCCCCGCCCAAACCTGGCTTGCCCCGCCCCACTGCCACGTCCCGCAGATTGGTCGCGGCTGTTTGGCCTAACGCCCCCTCCCTGCTGCCCTGGGAATGGGTGGGATTGCCAGAAGAGTCTGGGGCCCCGTGCGGGCTCAATGTTAGTATCCTGAGTCGCAGCAGAGGTGACTACTCCTGCAGAACAGAGGGCCTCCGAGTGCCACGTGCCTCTGTCTTACGGGTTCCTTTAAGAGAACCAACAGGGCCGTCTTCTCTTGGAGCCGAGGCAGAATCTCACCAAATCTTGCTCCTTCTTCTAGGGTGATCTCTTCATCAACCTGATTACTTGCACTCCTGAAAATTGTCAGCATGCCTCGAGGGCAGAAAAGTAAGCTCCGGGCCCGTGAGAAACGCCGCCAGGCCCGGGGGGCAACCCAGGGAATGGAAGGTGCTGTGGCTACTGAAGCAGCAGGAGAACCCACTTGCTCTCTTTGTGCTTGCTCTGAGGCGAAATCTCAGTATCTGCCTGCTGCCGAGTCACCTAGAGCTCCGAAGGAACCTCAGGGAAAGCCATCTACCACCGATACTGCTGCAGATGATGTTTCGCCGGCTAATTCAGATGAAGGTGCCAAAAACCAGGAGGAAGGAAACCCCAAGTCCTGCAGGGGCACTGAGGGCGTGCGCAGAGATCCTCTCAACAAGAAGGTGGTCTTACTGGTGCAGTTCCTGCTGCAGAAGTATCAGAAGAAAGAGCCGATTACGAAGGCAGACATGCTGAGGTTTGTTATCAAAAAGTACAAGAGTCACTTCAATGAGATTCTCAAGAGAGCCTCTGAGCACATGGAGCTGGCCTTTGGGGTCGATGTGAAGGAAGTAGACCCCATCAGGCACTGCTACGCCCTTGTTAGCAAACTAGATCTCACCACCGATGGAACCACGCATGATGACGGGTACATGCCGAAGACTGGCCTCCTGATGATCGTGCTGGGTGTGATTTTTATGAAAGGCAACTGCGCAGCAGAGGAAGAGATCTGGGAAGTACTCAACATGATGGGGGTGTATGCTGAGAGGAAGCACTTCATCTATGGGGACCCCAAGAAAGTCATCACTCATGATTTGGTGCAGCTCAAGTACCTGGAGTACCGCCAGGTGGCACAGAGTGATCCCCCACGCTTTGAGTTCCTGTGGGGTACGAGAGCTTATGCTGAAACCAGCAAAATGAAGGTCCTTGAGTTCTTAGCCAAAGTCCACGATACTGTCCCCAGTGCCTTCCCAGCCTGGTATGAAGAGGCTTTGCGAGATGAGGACGAGCGAGCCCGAGCCCGAGCTGCCGCCAGAGCGCGTACAGCTGCTATAGCCAGCGCGCGGACCAGGACCCTGACCAGCAGTTCCTCCCACGGGAAGTAAAATCTGAAGCTGATTCTTCCCTTTTGAGTTGAAAAGGTGAGTGAATATTTTAATAGTGGAGGACCAGGGTGGGGCGGGAGAAGGGTCTGTCACCTTTATGTTCTGTTGTATATTAGAATTTTGCCTTTTTTTTTTAGGTTTTATTTCAAGCGTTGAAGTCTGAGGCAGATTGTTTTCTTTGTGCAAGAAATGGGCCGTCGACATTCTAGATAGTGGCTGGCCTGGGTGGGCCTGTTCAATATGGTAACGGGGTTTTAGCTCTCGTTTTTCTCTTTCTATCCTTCTTTCTTTGCTTTTATTAACTTTTAGATATTGTGTCTTTAATAGAAGGTTTAAATAAATTTATAATCTAAATTTATTAATGCTTTAGCTTCATATCTACTACAACTCAGTAGGTTCAGATTAGCTTTATTATTTCATAAAGTAACTTGAGAAGCCTTTCATATTTCTTGAAGCTGAATTTAAAAAGGCATTGTAATAATCATTTTCTTCAAAATGTGAAAACAGTTAGCGTTAAAATTTTGAGATCAAATAACAGAGTAGAAAAATATAAAATGTTCTATTCTTGGTTTCCCTTAGCCATTTCACTGTGTAGTTCTGTAAAAATAAAAGATTCATACCTGGATTTGCTTGGCTTATTAAAGAATAAAATAAAATGATTGTAAACTAACTCACTGGCTCGTTCATTTTCCAAATATTAATGGAACATCTGCTCTTTCAAAGTCACTGTCACCCTGCCCCTACAATTTTACAAAGAGGCAGTAATCTTATAGGGAAGATGATAAAGGGCAAATAAGGAGTAAGGAAGCAAGGTGGCAGGGAGGGTTGGGAGAACAGGCTGGGAGGTACAAATTCCCTGAGAGATGGTTTGGGGGTTTGGGAGACGAAGTCCCCTCTATGGGGTATATGCTTGATGTTATCTTGGTGGTAAATGAGATGAAGCTATGGGACCAGCGAGCAGAGGCCAGATAGAAAGATGGGATTTCTCAACACTGAAGGCCAAAAGCCTGGAATGGAAACCTGCTTTTAAGAGGTACTTTATTATCATCAATAAACCAGAGAAAAATTCGTCCTGAGGCAAAAATGGCAGGGGTCCAGAGCGCTATCTATTTGTTTTATGCACAGCCTCTCTAAGGAATTTCTGAGAAATGAAAGCGGTACTCCATTCAAGGGACCAAGAAATTACTATGTTGCCTCTCTTTGCCCTGCCCTGGGTGGAAAAGCCAAATCCCAATGCCTTAACAGGACATTTTAGTTAGGTTATCTTGAGCTTATCTTGGCTGACTCTTAAGGGAGGGCTCCATATTTAGTTGTGATGAAATTAGGGGTGGTTTGTGTGGAAAGGGACCTAAGAGAGAAGTTGTTGGTCCTGGACACACATTCTAGAACCTCTGATTTGCTCTCAACCCATCAGGGCAAAGACTTCCCCACATTCAATTTAATTTATACTCAATCATGGAAAAAACTATTTTGGTTTACTTGCTAAGCAGCACTGTGGTCTAATTTGGTGGTGTTGTTGTTTTTTTTTTTTTTTTGTCCTAAAAAGTTGCATATTCTATTTTGTGACAGTTTCTGAATTAATAAAAATAAATCTCTCCAGGGGAAATGGTGGTGTCATTTGCAATTTAAAGTTTTTTTTAAAAATCACATAGTAACTGCCACTCATTAAAGACTTAATATTTTGGGGGCCTCCCTGGTGATGCAAGTGGTTAAGTCGCACAGCACTATGGAGCTATCCACAGCCACTGCAGCACCAGTTCGATCTCCAGCCAGGGAAGTAAACCACATGGCGCAGCAGACCTCTCCTGTCTCACTCACTGCTCCCCTCAGTATTTCAGTCAGTCTGCCTGTTCTGTTCCTCACTCTGTCTCTGGTGAATCCACTCACCGCCCCATACTTTTGGCCTGTACCCCAGTTCTTGTGTGCATAAATAAATCTTTTAAAAAAGTCTTTTCCAATTCACATCCATAACACACATTCCAACAGTTCTACAAGATAGGGCATGTCAGGAATATTTGCAGATGAAGAAGTTCATTTTACATGGTGAATAAGTAAAAGTAATGTGAATAGCACTCTGGTCCAAACTGTTCTAGAACCCACACTTTTCCATAATGTCTGATCTCTTGTCTGGAGGCAGGCTATCTGTCTCATTCTGTATTCTTCACAAGATTCTCTAACCAAAATACCAAAATCGGTCTGATGAGGGAAGGTGGATTTGACAATAAAGCACAACTAGGGGATTGCGTTTGGTCTTTATTTGCTGATGATGCTTCTGGTCCCTAGCCCCAGGTTTACTTGACAGCTGGCTCTGCCCCGTGCGAGCACTAGTCCTGGGGCTGTGCCACTACTTTTCTGCATGCTGCACTTCCCCCCTGGGTATTCTCCAGCGTACCCTCCCATCCAAATTGGAACCTCATGTGCTAACCAGCTCTTCCCTGTGTGCCCTGGAGGCTGCAGCCTGCTTCCCGTGATGCAGGCAGTCCCTAATCACCCCTCCTCTCCTGGATTAGAACATTCTAACTCTCTGCAGATGTACCTTGGAGGTCTCATCCCTTTCAGGGGAGCCGTTGGCAGTGAAGTTTAGATACCTGATTGCCACAGCCCGCACCACACCACACTGTTGCAGGGAGTAGAAAGCATGTTCCAAATGCACTGGTGATTAGTCATATTTCTTACAGACATGCTGCTTCTCGGGATGGAACTGAAGTGGGGGGATGGGTTGTAAACAATCCAGATAGTAGGATTGTGAAGGAATGTGTTGTTTGAGACTGGGCACTGAGCACCGGCACAATGAGAGAGCTTGCAACATGGTCAATCACCAAAGTCTTCCCGTGATTTGGAGATGAGGAAAGACCATGGGAATCACTGTGTGGCAAACCTCTACTGAGGCTGCATTCCTACAACCCAGAGTCCTTCTGAGCAGAGGAAAATGGCTTCTTGATAGACATGCTATCTTTGAAAGGCCAAGATCTGAATCATTCATCGTCCTTCTGCTGCCTCCTATCTAAGTACTTGCCCCAGAGGAAAATCCTGGTTTTTCAGGCCCCTGATGGCACCCGTAAAAGAGCCCTGCACACTCAGCCATGCTGGGGGTTACTGGGGCTCACAAGCCAAGACTTTGAACAGTCTCACCCCATTGAGATGCTAGGATTTATTCCAGAGGTGAGTGCAAAAGGTGAATCCTCCCTACTGAGATTTTATAGGATTCTTTTAAAGATGTAATGGGGTCCAACATTTGAAAGCACCTTCCATGTAGTAGGATGGCAAGAAACAGAAGATTGTTTTCATAACAAATGCTAATAGTTGCTCTTTTATTGAGCACCTACTATGTAAGAATGTATGGGAGAGATAGAACTTGCTCCCCACATTGCATCTTGCCCTGTGTTTGTGGAAGGGGCTACCTTCCCAGTGCACTTGTACTTAAGGGAGGGTCATGTGAGTACTGCTGACACTGAAATATTAACAGAAATAACACTTGTCTTCTCCATGGATGAAACAGAAAGTTCCATCCAGCATCAAACACTTGCTGAGAAGTGGTAGCATTTAATGGGAGCAGCCTGCAAACCTATGTGGTCTGACAGTAGAGGTGTCATGTCATATTTTTCAAATTTTAGAATCTCTAAATCTGGGGGAGAGGTTATGTAGTCAATTTCATTTATTCAAAAGCCTATTCAAATTCTAAGCCAACAAACCCGAGAATCTGGAGAATTATCACGTAATTACTCTGTCAGGTGCTGCCAGCTCTGTAGAAGCTAAATCTACTGCCTACAATGCTCTCTTGGTCCCCGAATTCTTTAAATCATTTGTCGCACCTTTGTTTATTTTGGTAATAGGCCATCTGTGGTGCTCAGCTGACAAAAGATGCCCTGAATCTTTCACTTGACTTTGACAACACTGTATTTTATCCTGTGACAACGCTGAGTTTTGCCTCTGTGAAGAGCAGAACTGCAAGCCAAGTGCTAGTATGAGCTTTACTGTGCTCTTTGGTTTCTGAGGCTACTGACACATTGTCTACCTATGGAATAATTGTCCTTCTAGTGAAACAAGTTTAAGTTCTCCTGTATATAACTAGAGAAAATAGTAGGAGAGTTCTAAAACCTTTCAAAACCCTTTGCTAAAAATATCTGACTCCTTTGTAAGCAAATGTAAAAAAAATAGACTTGTGTGCTAGTGGAACAGAAACAGAGGGAGAAAAAGATATCAGAGCATAGGGGAATTACAGAGAAAAACATGATAAATGTCACATCAGACAGTTGCAGGCTGAGGGACTGTAACAGTTCATTTATTTTTCTAATATCTTGTACAAATCTACCTTGTAATCAATCATCTTTCTTTACCAGAAGTATGGGAGCACTATAGGCAGCATATACATTTTCTTTTGAATGATGTCCTTTTTTTCTAAATCTTGTATTATTAGTTGCATTCTTTCTAATTGAGCTCAAAACAAATGGTATTATTTTACAAGGCCATGACTTATCCCTTTTTTAAATTGTCTCTACATCTCAAATTAAACCAGTATCATTAGGACCTAGCACCCAGAACACCCAAATCTGTGCACCAAATGCATAGATTTGTTACATATTGGGGTGTTTTCCCAGCATGGTATGATGTCCTGGCTTCTTGCAATAATGAGTCAGCACTCTATTCCCTTCATGGGTGGTTCAAAATAGGGGCTGTTCCTTTAACAAATAGTTTTAACAGAGTAACTAACACAACAATTTACATTTTTTCTTTGTCTTCTTTTGATTAGCAGAAAATGAGGTGGCCACTGTTAAGGTTTTAATAATAGTCTGCTCTTGCCATCCCGTTGCCTGCGCCAGCTTGAGTTTGGACGGTGACTTCATTTGGCCTCTGTACACTTTGACATAACCTTCGGAGGCTCTGACATGCTCCCCCCAGCAAACCAGCAAAGTCTGCTTGTTGCACAATTCCATGCAGCAACCAGTTCACATTCCATACGTGAGGCTGTAAACTCTAAACACACTGCAAATTATTTCTAGGGTTTATGGGGAAGTCCTTTAAATGAGTAACATCAGCTTATTATGCAACTACTTCTGATTCTTTGCCTTCCTACAGGGGCACAATTGTTTATGCAAATTCTCAGTTCTTCAGTGATCTTGTTTCTATCATGTTTCTTTCTGCTATCCCATTGGCCTGTGTGAAGGTGATATGGAGTCTTTTAGGTGGAAATCTGAGGTAAATGAAGTGATCCCAGTTGAGAGCATGAAATACACAAACCTGTATCTTCAATTAAAGCAGGTAATTTGGGACCTCCCTGGTGGTGCAAGGGGTTGGGTGCTGCACTGTGGGCTTCTGCAGCCACTGCAGCACCAGTTTGATCCCTGGCCAGGGAGGGGACCCACATGGCGCAGCAGACCTCTCCTGCCTCACCTGCTGCTCACCTCAGCAGTGTACTTCAGTTGATCTACCTGTTCTGCTCTCCACTCTGTCTCTGATGAATCCTCTCACACACACACCCCTCCATACCTCTGGTCTGTTCCCAGCTCTTATATGTATAAATACATTTTTTAAAAATCTTCTTTAAAAAGCAGGTCATTTGTTAGCAGTTAACAGAGCTATGCCTCAGTCCCTCTGTGCAGGGCAATCTACTGACAGAGGAAACCACACATCATTTCCCCTGGAGAGGTCTTTGCTCCTCTTTATTCTTGGAGTGGTACAAGGGCAGTAGCCTCAATTTTCTGTAGCTAATTCCTGCTGAATGTAGGTATAGGTTTGTTATATGTAGGTATAAAGGTGTGAGGGAGGAGTGAAAGTCTGTCTCTACAAGGGAGAGAGACATAGGGCTCCTGGTTTGGGACAGGTTGAAATTCCTGTAATATCATCACTTTTACATGCAGTTGTTGAATATTTGACACCAGGAGTTAGGCCAAGGCCCCACCTCCCATTAGGAGAATAAGAATAATTACCAGGACCCCTGTAAGTGAGGTGACCCAACATCACCATCCTATAAACAAGTCCTATGGATTTGGCATCCCTTAAACTGCCATTATTGGGAAGTTGGAATGTCTGCAGCCTTTGGAGTCAAAGGGAACTAAGTAATTCAGGAGAGAAGGGCCAAACATCAAAAGAAAGAAACATATTCTACTAAAAGTGGCTTTAGCACCTAATAAGAAGCCCACTCCTCAAAACCAATTAGAAAAGACCTTGTTTGTAATAGGAGTCCAGGGCCAGGATTCAGTCGTTTTCTCAAGACGCTCCCTCTGGGTAGCCACTTTTGCCTCGGTGCTTTCAGTTTCCAGCCAGTCCTGGAGCTCACCTCAAGGTTGTTGCTATTATTCACTTGTCTCAGAGAAAGTTAGATAAGGCTTTTTTTTTTTCCTTTTTGGATGCTCTTGGAGGTCTGAGAGCAATTTAAAACCATGTAACCTCGGTTACAATTCCCCCACTTGGGCGCTGTATATTCCTTAAGAAAGTCAATCACCACCTCTCAGGGCAGGGTGTGCTCTGGAAGTGTGTAAATGAGGATGCTTCAACACAGAAGTGGTATCTTGAACTCCAGCGGGAAGGGATTTAGACTGACAGTCTATACTTAAATGTGGCAGGAGTCACCCAGAAATAAGTTCACAGGGTCACAAGCTGAGGGGAGCTGGAGAAGGATGGGTACTCTTGGTTATGTCTCTGATCACGGGTTCCCCTCATCCAGAACATGACCAGTCTTCATTTCGGCTCCATATACTTTCTTCCAGTCGTCTCCAACTTTGATGGGATGACCAGCTCCTACTTAAATGTTTCATGAACCTATTTTTAACCTCTCAGCAGGTAACCACTTTGGACGAGCAACACTTGGTACACAAAGAAGAACGATAAACTATTTTTAAAAAGTCAACATATGAGTAATATAGTATAAAGGGTGTTAGTGGGTGGAAAATCCAAAATGTATGGGTAAATATAGTTGACCATGAAGCCAGGTATAAATGGTTAGATTGTGTTTAGACTCTGAGAACACAAAAGAAAAAGAAAATGGGGTCATCAAAGCTGCCTGCCCACTGTGGAATTAACTCAGGATTACTCTCTGCTTCCTGACCTCCATCAACTCAGAGCAGCACTGACAACAAATAGAGAGATTTCCTCATTAACCTAAACATTCAGAAAGCTATTAAAAAGCAAAAGTGCATTTATCTGGGACTAGCAGAGGAATGTAATGTATGGAGGACATATTCAGGTCAGAAACCCAAAACATGTTCCAAGGAAGGACAAAAGTCAGAGTTGTTTTTTTATGGAGTAAGGATGAGGTAACAGATGAGGTAGTGGTTAGGCAAGGAGTCATAGGTCAAATGGCCAGATGCAGGGGTCACACAGCAAAAGTTCACTTTGTCGATCGTTTCAGAGTCTCATTCTTGATGGCTTCTTGGAATGTTGGCAGTTTTCCCACTCTGTATAGGATAATTTTTTTGAGATAGCTTTTCCTGGCCCCATTTTAAGATAGTTCTAGTGATGTCAACTTCTCATACACCCTTGGTCCATTAAATAGTCTAAGCTCCAGTGTGGTCCTCTGCAAGAGGGTCTCCTTGATAAACAAAAGAATTTGTAGGCTACCTCCTTGGTGAAGAGGTGCAGGTTCCCAATTTTCTCACCCTACAGCAAGAGCACTTCTGGTGGAGAAGGAGGTGAACACTTGTTTACATCACAGGAGGACAAGTTGGAAGAACCTCTAAGTCAGTAACACCTTGTTGGTTCTCCTTAGTGCTTCTATGCCCCATGGACATTACAGTCTACAGCACTATTGTCCAGGTTACACTTCCTTAATGTCCAGGGATGGACAGGTCAGTACAGGGGCTGGTGCAGAGGAGGATGGAATAAACAGATCATTGTTTCTAGTTGCTTTCTCTCAAGACCATGTTAAGTCCCCATACTCTACTCCTAGCCAGCGAAGACCCATGTGGTATGCAGGCCACATAAACGGAACTCAGGGAATGTAAAACTACCATTTCTTCTCTTTCGTCAGTGCACATCATTCTCAGTCCTTCTGTTACTCAGTTGACTGATAAACCCACTGATTTTTAGTCCTTTTCTTTTAAATACCCTATTTAACACAGGCTGGCATCTCTCTGGTTGATAAAATATACAGATTCCTTTGCTGTTTTTAACTGTGATGTAAGTTTGAAAACTATCACACGATATAAAGGAAAATTTTTCATTCCTTCTAGAACTGAATTTTGTGTCTAGTGTTGGGGATTGAGTGTTCTAGTTGCTTTTACCTTTTTTAAAAAAATTTTAGATATCTAGTTGTTCCATTGTCTTAGTACTGAGACACAATACTAAGATTTAGAATTTTATTTTAGTAAAAAGACTATTCTTTATTCACTCCTCTACAGTGGCATTTTTAATAACCAGAAGTCATGGATAACTGGGTATTTTTCAGTTCTATTTGTCTATTTGCTTATATTGGCAAATGCATCACTTTTTTTAAAAAAGATTTATTTACTTATGCATACAAGAACTGGGTTACAGGCCAGAGGTGCGGAGGGGAGGGGGTGAGAGGATTCACCAGAGACAGAGTGAGAAACAGAACAGGTGGATCTACTGAAGTACACTGCTGAGGGGAGGAGTGGGGGAGGCAGGAGAGGTCTGCTGCTCCATGTGGGTCCCCTCCCCTGCCGGCGGCCGTAAGGATCAAATCGGTGCTGCTGCAGGGATCAGGGATTGAACTGGTGCTGCAGTGGCTACGGTTCGCTTCCTAGTATGTTGCTTAACCCATTGCGCCACCAGGGAGGGCCCCGCATCACATTTTTAATGACCATAGTTAAAAAAAAGTTTGGTATGTAAGAGAGTAAATTCTTGTGTTTTTTCTTTATTGAAAGTGTATTAGCTGTTAAATTTGCAAGTAAATGTACAGGTATAAACCTCCTTCAGTCATAAAATAAGTAAGCCAGGGCTGTGGAAAGTACAGCAGGCAACAGTAGCTAATCATACTGTAACATGCTTGGAGGTTGCTAAGAGAGTAAATCTTAAAAGTTCTCACAAGAAAAAAATTGTAACTAGATATGGTGATGGATATTAAACTTATTGTGGAGACATTTTGCAAAACTACAAATAATGAATCACCATATTGCACCCCTCAAATTCATATAATGTGTGTCAGTTATACTTTAATAAAGATAAAAATGTAAAAAAATAAAGTTTAGAATCAGCATATCATTTCATACACAAAATATATTGAGTTTCTGTTGAAGAACTGGGTATTAACATACACTATATATTAAACTTGGGAACAACTAACATGTTTACAATGTTGAGTACTTAACTACAGGAACATATGATTATTCTCTATTAGGTTTTCATTAATTTCTCTGCATAATAGCTGGATATGTCTAATTTTTGTTAAATAAAAATATAGACAGCAGGTATTTCATAGGGTAATTTACCAGTTATATTTAATTTCATATTCTCACATTCTTCCTTGCTGCAGAAAGTACATGCTTATTAATTAATCACATACTCACTTTTAATACTTCTATTGATTTAATATTTAGTTGTCTTTTTGTAGATATCTTTTATCTGTTAACATATCATCTTTGAACATTAAGGAATGATAAATTCAAAAATACCCTCTCTGGCATCAACTTAGATATGATTTTTTCCTCATTATTCTGTCCAAGAGGCATGCCAACCCCAGACCTAGTCACTCTCAGATCAGTTTCTCGTGCTTCCCCTGTTCTGTTCTCTGCTATAAAATGTCTGACCTCACTTCACATTCTCCATGCTCCCAACATCTGGAAGCCTGCTCACTTAAACCAAGAAATGGCAATAGCTGTAGATTAGAGCCCAGGAGGATCAACACATTCAGAATCTTTTACCGTCTTCCTCTCCGAAGCAGGGAGCTTCTCCTTCACTGGCTACATTGCTTCCATCCTCCAATTTCCTTCAGTAACAATACCATTTATCTTTGTCCTGCTAGCTGGCAGGTGGGAGTTCCTTACTCAAGTTGCTAAATAGCGTCTTGCTCAACTCTCCCTGAGTGACTTAGTAAATCACCAACTACCTGGGTCAAATTCTCTGAGCCACATATTTAGTGATCTGTTTCCTAAATAATCCCTGACTATTATGAATGAATGATTATATTGAGTTTTTTTTCATGTGAAACCCTCCTCTCGTTCTTAGGTAAAACTTAACTTTTCATATATGTATGTGTACATACATGCACACACATGTATATTCAAAAATTCTAAGAGTATAAGGACAGGTTTATTCAACTTTTAAAATTTTCGAGCACAGCATCCAGTGCTCTATAATATTACTTGTAAGAAACAGTCCAACTGGTACTCAGATATTATAGATTTAAAAAGATTTATGGGAAAAGCAATATCTAAAACATCCAAATGATTCAAGAGCTACAGAAACAACTGCATATTACACCCAAATAATTACAAGTTAGAAAATAATAAAGATAAATGCAAAAATGATGAATTGGAAGACAGTAGAACCAACTAATGAAAGTCAGTTCTTTGAAAATATTTCTGTAACACTTTCTATAAGTATTATCAATTATAAAAGCAACAGAAAGAATTGATATAAGTTAGATAAAATTCTACCTGCAGAAGTGATTTAAGATTGTAAGGGAACACTATAAATAGTTCTGCCATTATATCAGGAGAACAAATGGAGAATAAGGAAAAGGTTCTATCAAGAGAATACCACAAAATAATGACCAAATTACCGTTCAGAAGCCTCTAGTGGATTAATAGATGAGGGAGACAATTGTCAATGACTGCCAACATTATTACAAAAAATTTAACAGATGTTATGTTACAGGGCAGAGTGAAAGGCACCCTGGACCCCCAAACGTGTCTGCTCTAAATGGGTTCTGCCATCTGCTGCATAAAGATAAAACATACGCTCAGTGCATAAGACTATCGATAAGAAAGAACTTTAATACAATTAGGGTGCAATGGAGCAGAGAAGATAAAGAATATACTTACAACCGTTTCCAATTAAACACCCAACCCCCTTGTGGGCAAGTGCCCAGCCAAACAAGGCCACTGAGGCCCAGAAGCTTGGCCCAAGTCTAAGGCACCTTCTGGTGGGGAACACCAAGTAAGGGGCAGAGGGGCCAGGCAAGTCTGGAAGGAAATGAGCAAAATCAAAATACAAATCAAGATAAAGCCTGCCATTGTCAGCCTTCCTCCGGGTCTCTCATACATGTCTCTGTCTCTTTTAAGGGTCTCCTTGTAACAGGTTGGTCTCAGGAAAAGGGGGAAGTTCTTAAAATCTTGGTTCCGCCCTAAGTGGGTGGAGCTGAGGATAAGAAGATTTTTGCAGAGAAGAGAGAAGAGAAAAAGGAAGATGGAGAACAGCAAGGAGACCTGGATGGGGCACGTGGAGCAGAGGAACATGTGAAGAAACTGTGCTTGCTTTTTGGTCTTGGACTGGTTGGAAC
>JAGFMF010011664.1:979040-993132 GCA_019455555.1 Galemys pyrenaicus | reverse complement strand
CCGCCGTGGAGACCTACCGCAAGGATCCCCTCACCAGGAAGGCCAGCATGCTGGTGCAGTTCCTGCTGGAGAAGTACAAGACGAAGGAGCCCATCACGCAGGCAGCCTTGCTGAAGGTGGTCAACAAGAAGTACAGGGAGCACTTCCCCGAGATCCTCAGGAGAGCCTCGGAGCGCATGGAGCTGGTGTTTGGCCTGGAGTTGAAGGAGGTGAACCCCAGCAACCCCTCCTACTCCCTGGTGAGCAAGCTGGCGCTCCCCAGCGAGGAGGATCTGGTCGGTGGTGTGGGCTTGCCCAAGACGGGCTTCCTGATGACGCTCCTGGGCGTGATCTTTATGAAGGGCAACCGGGCCTCCGAGGAGGATATCTGGGATTTCCTCAATGTTTTGGGGGTGCATGCTGGCAGGAGGCACATAATCTTTGGGGAGCCCCGCAAGTTTATCACCCAAGATCTGGTGCAGCAGAAGTACCTGGAGTACCGCCAGGTGCCAGGCAGTGATCCCCCCACCTATGAGTTCCTGTGGGGGCCGAGGGCCCACGTGGAAACCACCAAAATGAAGGTGCTAAAGGTCCTGGCCAAGATCAGCAATACCACCCCCAGTGCCTTCCCCGACCTGTACGAGGAGGCTCTGTGCGATGAGGCGGAGAGGGCGTCAGCGAGATTCATGGCCAGGGCTGGCACCACTGTCAGGGCCCGTGGTTCCTCCAGCGCCAAGCTGCCCAGCTCCTCCCGCACCTAAGGAGGCCTGGGGCAGCTTCTCCAGTTCCTGTTTGAAGAGAGCTACGCCTCTAAGTAGTGGAGAGGCAAGGTGTGGCTTATGGGAATAAAGTGAAAGTCTTTTTTTGTCTAACTTCTAAACTAGTAATTTTCTTACACACATTCATTGTTATTTATTTATCTTATTTTATCAGCTAGTTATTTTCCAAATATTCATTCTTGTAGTAGAAATTATTTGTTTGAGAATGTCAATTTATAAATGCATGGCTCTGATATTTATTGCTTTTTAAAGTTTGAATGTTATAGTTTTTGTGTATGTAAGAGAAGTTCATGAACCATATTTTCATCCATAAATGGATAACATGGTATTACAATAGGGATTCTCATGGTAATGTGAAAGAACTGCAACTAAAATATTTGGTTTCACAAAATAGAGAAATCGTTTCAAAAATCAAAATGTGTATAATTCATGGTTTTCCTTACTCCTTTTAATAAAAATAAAAACACTTTCATTGAGATTTTAAAATTATGCTTTATGTTGTTTTGCCCTATCCCACTCTTGTTTTCAGCTATCCATTGGTTTAATAATAAAGTCTGACAGTAGCTTGCTATTTTTTGTGTTCATAATGATCATCTCTTAGCTGCCACTCACTGAAGATCCAGTATTTCTTAGGTGTGATTAGAGTCTTGTTATTTTATAAAACAAATTTGGAATGTGTCCTTCCCTTTTTTTGATATAGGAAATCTCATGACTATGGCACAGGATTTTTCATGGAAAGGCAAATGACCTCTGTGTGAAATAATTTGGATCAAGTAAAGAGAAAAGGAAAAAGTAACTGGTGGCAAATTTTTGGTTCATCTTAGTCTTGTAGTATTTTTTTTGGTAAGGTTAACTATATCTGGATTTTATTAGATTATTCTTAAATAATAATCAGGTGGACATCCTGTCCTGTCTCTTTAATTCCTCAGCGACTGATTGGGCATATATCTGCTCTTTGGAAAGCAACATGGCAGCATGGGGATGGTAAGAAAAAGAAGTCAAGATTTTTTGGTGGTGGGGAAATTATGGAAAACAGTAATGGTTTGGATGGAAAAGTTGTTGGTTTCGGATGCAAATCATATTATCTCTGAGTTGTGTCCAACTGGGGTATCTCCCTCACATTGAAATTAAAGAACATTTTCAAATGGGGACACTTTCTGTAGTTTTACTGGCTAAGCAATATTTTATTCCTTCCAAAACTGCTGCATATTTTCTGACATCTCATGAAATTAAAAAAGAAATTCAAAGGCCTTGGTATTATTGTCTGGGGTCATAATTATTATAGTGATAAATGACATACTTTAAAGACCATTGTTTCAGGTGCCATGAAAACATCCTATATAGTCCAACAGTCCTACAAGATGGGGCTTGTCAGACTCTGCAGATGATGAATTTGCAATTTCCCCAGATTCACAATGCTTGTATGTGACAGAGCTCTGGTCTGAATTTGTCTCCGGGCCACTCTGTTCCACTGTTCCCAGCCTAAGGCACACTATGTCCCTAATCTTACTTTTCTCCTCACTACTTACTCCAAAATATATCTTAGACTCGAAGAAGGAGGACCTTGTAAGCAGAATATTAAAAGCAGGTGCAAAGAAGGAAAGTGAATGGGAGACTAAACCACAGTCCAGGACTGTCTGTGACCTTCATTTGCCTTGACTCCACCTGACCCTAGTGCAGGATTCCTTGAGAGCTGGCTCTACCCTCGTCCTCATGCATATTTCCAGTCCCAGCATTTCCCAAATGACAGCACCTGCCCTGGGTCGTTTGTAGTGTACCTTGCTCTCCAACTCTAGAATACGCTAAAAGTGTACTCATTGGGACTGTATGTAACAAATATACTGATGAACGAGCTTACTACATGGTCAATCACCAAAGTCTTCCCGTGATTTGGAGATGAGGAAAGACCATGGGAATCACTGTGTGGCAAACCTCTACTGAGGCTGCATTCCTACAACCCAGAGTCCTTCTGAGCAGAGGAAAATGGCTTCTTGATAGACATGCTATCTTTGAAAGGCCAAGATCTGAATCATTCATCGTCCTTCTGCTGCCTCCTATCTAAGTACTTGCCCCAGAGGAAAATCCTGGTTTTTCAGGCCCCTGATGGCACCCGTAAAAGAGCCCTGCACACTCAGCCATGCTGGGGGTTACTGGGGCTCACAAGCCAAGACTTTGAACAGTCTCACCCCATTGAGATGCTAGGATTTATTCCAGAGGTGAGTGCAAAAGGTGAATCCTCCCTACTGAGATTTTATAGGATTCTTTTAAAGATGTAATGGGGTCCAACATTTGAAAGCACCTTCTAAGATCGCAAGAATGTTGGAGAATTCAAGAATGTTGGAGAATTACAATGCAAAACTGGTCTCCTTAGAAACTCCACCCAAAAATAGAGGATTGTTTTCATAACAGATGCTAATAGTTGCTCTTTTATTGAGCATCTACTATGTAAGAGTGTGAGAGGTGGCAAGTGCTCCCCACATTGCATCTTGCCCTCTGTGCTTGTGGAGGTGGCTACCTTCCTAGTGCACTTGTACTTAGGAAGGGTCAAGTGACTAACACTACATTGAAAGACCAGTGAGAAAAGAGCTTGTCAGTTACAGTCCAAGGTATTTGAAAGGTGTCTTTTATTTGCAGTGAACATGCAAATGGATCCTGGAACCATAGGATAGAAGACGCCTGTTTCTCTGCATCATCTGACAGCAGACAGCCCCAGTTCACCAACATCTAGAAATAAGCTTTCATTGTGTTAAGCCATTTATATTTTATGTTCTGACTGTGAAAACAGCAAGCAGTTACTTTATCTAACTTACACACAGTTGCTATTTCTGTTACTAGACTGCTTAACTATTTTGATTATTTAGATAATAGTGTATATATATTCTTGTATTAAAAAATTATAAAGTTTTAAATTCCCCTAATAAGGGGAATGATAATTTCCCCTTTACAGTGTTGCTAGCAAATTCTGTACCCTCATTTGTGATTAACACAATTAACACACAGTCAGTATTATTTTAAAGCTCTAGTTTTTTTCATAAATAAAATACACTACAAAACATATTGTGATTTAACATACCTGGGTTTACTAATACTTTCTGCCATATCTAAGCAGCCATTTGTCAAAACCAGTGCATGCATTTTTTATCTGAAACACTGTAGTTAGTTCTCTTGAAGTTCATTTTTATCTGTTGTTATATCGTCCATGTTTGTAACATGTTTCAACTTCCCTTATTCTTTAAACATATGAAATGCAGTAACAAATCTTTTGTCATCTTGATCTAATTATTATACCATGTTTTCATCTCAGTTTTTTTCTAGATTACTTCATTTTTGTCCACACTACTGGATGTATTTTCTACTTCTTTGCATGCCTAGAAATTTTCAATTGAACTTCAGACATTATGAATGTTGCTTTTTTCACCTTTATCTGACCCAAGTGACCTGAACTTTTTCACTCAATACCTATCACTTCTTGAGCTTTGTTCTGGGTTCAGCTGAGTTACTTGGAAGTACTGTGCCCTTTTTAGTTGTTGTTTTTCAACTCTGCTAGGTGTGGCCAGAGAGCAAAAGACCAGCACTCATCCCTCATCCCTGAGCATGATATGATTTTACACTATGATTAAAAGGAAGAAGAAGTATTCTGACCCATCTGTGGGCTCTGGAATTCTCTCCCCATAGAATTCTCTCCTCTCTGGTACATTGTCCTGTGAACTCTAGCCCCCCGATCTCCTGTGACCTTCAACCTCACATCATCAACTCTAGAAGCTGGTCAACCCTCCCAGTGCTGGAATAATTCATTTATCTTCAGTCTTTCAGAAGCCACTGTCCTTCCTAGACTGATGGCCAATATATTGAAAATTGTTGTCATATGTATTTTGTCCTTTTGTCTTTTTTTCTTTACATGTTTTAGACAAGTGGTAAAGCCAGGTCCCTGTTCTTCTATCCTTGGCATTAGTAGTAATATAATACAAATTTAATACACAACTTATTGTGGCAGGTAAATGTTCCATGATGAAAAACAACATTTCAAACACATTCAAATTAGAACTAAGAACAAAAGATTGTGGGACATGCTCACATACACATATGTTATGTTTACATTCATATAGACATAAATACATATAAATAGGAATCTGTAAACCTGTAAAGCAAAATGTAAACAAAGTTCCTATTTTGGTGGTGAAAAATTATGGGACTTTTAAATCTTGCTTATCTTAGATATATTCTAACACTGCCAAAACACATATGAATTACATTTATATCATAACATAATGTAAGTATTCAAAGTGTGATTTAATGACCAAAAATAAACATATATCTCTAGAGGTATTTTTTCTGTATTGACTAAACTCTTACTTGATTCTATTCAATCTCTGATTTAATTTATTTACCCCTTTTATAATTAAGAAAAATTAATTCCAAGTAATCGGATATGTATACTCAAGCAAATTAAGAGCCTCCCTCTAGAAAAAATATTAACTTATATTTTAAAAGTAGAAAATATATTTCTATCTAAAACGTATTCTCTTTGACTTGATTGTACATCAGTTAATGAAGGGTTACGCATTGGCATTATCGGCAGCAGTAACACTGATCACTTTTAGTGTTAAAATATTGTTTATATATTTGTTGACAAAGCTCATTATAAAGAAATTACGCTATTTAAAAATATTCCTCATTACAGTGGTGAATTCTAAGTAGTGGCTGAAAATGAACATTTAACACTACTTGATTTTCTTGAGAACCACTGTGTTGTGTTCCTGGACTAATTTCCAGAGGGGGTATGGGTAGACCCCAGACCAACAAGCAATTATCAGACACCAGTAGGGTGTCTGAAATTCAACTCAATTCTGACACTATCCACCTAGAGATAAGAGTCTGATTCCACAGGTTAAGGACTCAGCCTCCTGCGACTACCCTCCGCTTCAGACATGGGCCACACCCAGGCTGCCACCTGCGCTTCTGACCAACTGGCAAGACTGGAGCTTTCCACGACTTCTTCAGACATCAGTTGCCCATCGATGGCTCAAATTATTATCTGTGCTTCTCACTGACTAGCTATAAACCAGAGATTCCTAGGATACCCCTGTCAGGTTTGATTAATTTACTAGAACAGCTCACTGAATTAAGGCAACTTGTTTACTCACTAGATTAAACTGATTTATTATGAAGACTATCATTCAGGAATAGCCAATTGAAAGTGATGAATAGGACAAGATATGGGAACAAGGCGTGGAGTTTCCAAGACTTGCCAGACACACCATTCTCCCCAAATCTTTACATTTTTGCCGACCCAGAAGATCTTTGAAGCCCTACCTTTTGGGGTTTCATGGACGCTTTATGACATAGTTATGATCAGTAAGTCATTGGTTAGTGTCAATTGTTGGGTTGCGTTTTTTGCCACTTTTTTTTAACTAACAAACTCAATCTCTGCATACTTGCAGTATTGCACAAAGTATAAGTGGATTGGCAATTAAATTAACGATGCAAAGTCAGGGTTATTTTATGTAACGACACTACTCCAGGTTGTGGTGCGTTTTGTATCTGGTACTTTAGTAAATATGACAAAGGAACTTAACTTGAGACTCATCTTTCTAGAACAAGCATATTAGTCATCTCATAGAATACTTAAACCCAGGAAAATAAGTGATTAAATAAAAGAAACAAAGTTAAGAAAAGTGGGTGATAAAAATGTTGGATTTAAGTATTAGGTTTAAAATTTTTAGCAGGGCCTTCATGGTGGCACAAAGGGTTAAGGCACAGCACTATGAAGCTAATCTGCAGCCATTGTGGCCTAAGTTCGATCCCCGGTCAGGGAGGGGACCCACAAGGTGCAACACACCTTTCTTGTCTGGCCCGCTGCTCCCCTCAGCAGTGTGTTTCAGTAGATCTGCCTGTTCTGCTCCCCACTCTGTGTCTGGTGAATCCTCTCACCTCCCCCCCACACCTCTGGCCTGCACCCCCGCTCTTGTATGCATGAATAAATAAATCTTTAAAACAATAAATAAAATAAAATTTTTAGCAACTGGATTTATGATATGAAAGGTATACACACACTGGAAACTTTAGAAGAGACTTGTTCTGTTTCACTACTGCACCCCTAATTCTGTTCTCTAGCTCTTTTTACTTGCTAGTCCAAACCACTATTTCATAGTTCTAAAGAAATATGATGGTAATTCACATAAGTGGGTTTTTAAAAACATTATTTTCAGTCAAAATACAATAAAACAAAACTATATTCTCCATCACAAGTTACAAAGAAGTCTTACCAAAAGTTGACCAGAAAAAGATGCTGGATGGCTCATTTACCATCACTGACTATAGCAGGGAAAAGAACTGGCATGCCACTTTCAAGGAAGGGGAGATACGGGTGTTCCCAGCTCTGGCCCTACCCAGCCTGCAATGTGAGGATGGACAAAACCCTTCAGTTCCCCAGGTAGAAAACTGAGAGGGCTACACGGTTTTAATAGACCTTCCAATCAGAAGAATATGAATCACTTGTGATCCCACCTTTGCACAGATATTTAGGTGGCAAAGAAAATGGATTCAGGACAGGGGAGTGAAGTACTTACCTTTTGATCTCAGCACTCAGCACTATTTTGCAGTACAATTCAAGGAAATCTCTGTCCAGTATTTTCCTCTAATGGTCAGTGCTGCTAAAGGCTGGGCAGATGAGGCTTCTGAAAATGAAATTTTGAATAAAAATGTAGAAAGACCATGCCGAGTTTGGAGAGAAAAATAATGTCAGACCAGCAATCAGGACCTCCAGTCTTTGAACACTATGATCCTGGTGGGGAGATGCACATTCAGGCCATTCGACGCCACTGAGCACACACCTGGGTATATACCTGAGGAATTACCTTAAAAATATTCCCAAAATCTTCCAGAAAGGCAATTTTCATGAAACTGGTTCTAATAGAAAGAATGCCAGAGTTCAGTGAAAGGTGGGGTTTGTTTTGTTTTGTTTTGTTTTTTTACAGAATAGAAAATTCACCCAAAGAGAGTGAGAGTCTCATCTCCTGTCCTCCAGAATGAAAACAAATATCACTATCTCTGGAATCTAGCACAGTGGCTTCATTTTCACACATCTTTCCTCTAATCACAGTACTGCAACTGTGTTCTTCATTCAGCTAGTATTCTGGTGTTACTCAATTAACATGTATCTTTCACAAAATGAATATCATGCACAATGAACTAGGAGTCAGGACTTTTTTTTAAAAAAAGATTTTATTTATTTATGCATACAAGAGCTGGGGTACAGGCCAGAGTTGTGGAAGGTGAGAGGATTCAACAGAGACAGAGTGGGGAGCAGAACAGACAGATTGACTGAAATACACTACTGAGGGGAGCAGCGGGGAGGTAGGAGAGATCTGCTGCACCTTGTGGGTCCCCTCCCTGGCCGGGGGATCAAACTCGCATTGCAGTGGCTGTGGAAGCCCCACAGTGCGGGGCTCAAGCCCCTGCACCACCAGGAAGGCCTGAGTCACAACTTTCTAAAACCACTTTCTACTGTAAGTGGTGTTACCTTCCCAGTTAGCTGCAGCTCACATACTCATTTTCTGCAATCAAGATGACTCTTTATCGAGTTTTCATTCCCCAACTATACTCACAAAGTCACTAATGATTTCACTTTTAGTGACAATTCTGTATTTCTTTGTGCATCACAAATTTTATCCTGACAGTATTATCTATTGCATGTTCTTTTATTTTTAAAATGAGTGTATTTTCTTTGGTACAGTGAGCATTTTTATTTCTTTATTTTTTTGAACCATGCCCTCTTTTCAAATTTCACTAGTTCCCAAGCTTCTCTCAAATGTTCTTGCTATAAAAGGTGATTCTGCAGATTTTCTGTTGTAGAGGATACATATATTATTGGTCTGCAGTGCAATTATAATAGTTTTGCCTTTCTTTTAAAAATAGGGTTTCATATATTCCAAAAAGGAGAAACAGGAATGAGTAAACACCAGTAGATTCCCCAATACTGTTCCATCCTTCCACTATCATTTCGTCCTGAAAATTAAAAAATCATTCTTTATTTTGACACTTCATCCTTTTCTTTCTTCAATATGCCCTTGCTGAAGGTCTAAATGATGTGCTGGCTCTTACATACTTTTAAACAGTTATGCAATACTACCAGAACATGAGGTAGTTATCGTTCTTTTACTTTATCAGGTATTTTGTCATTTTTGCCCTTTCCACACCTCCTGTATTATATATTCCTCAGTAAACATGGATGATTTCCTGTACTTCCAACTGTGTTCAAAACCACTTCCACCTAAGATTCTGTTTTTTTTTTTTAATTTCTCAGACTGAAATAAGATATTGACCATCTGTGTTCCGAAACATCTATCTCGCCACACAAGTTCTCCAACTCCTCTGCATTTTACTCCAGTTTGAATGTCAAGGTGTGGCAATTCTCACACCACTTACATTACATTTCCCAAAAACCCTTTGTATCCTCTATTTTTGAAAAATATTTCTATATCATTTTCTTATCTTCCTTTCCCTTTCCTTCCTGTTGTAATCCTATTTGTTTTATTCAGACGTGGCTGTGCCCTTTTATATCCCAGAAACAATTTAAGGAGATGTACATAAAAACATACTGTAAAGTAAAATAGCTTAAAAATAGGAATAATTAAAAACAGGATAGAAAGGTCAGGGTAGAGATGGCAAGAAAAACTTAAGGAGGTAGTCTACAAATGGTTGTGTGGCCCTGTTTGTTGGAATCCTAAATACAGTCCTCTCCTTTCCAACATCCAATGCAAAAGGAGTTACAGATGATATGCTAAGGGATTTAAAGTGTCCATGAGACAAAAGCAAGTCCACTGTCTGGCAAAGTAGTCTTTTATCCACTGTATGGAGAGGGGTAGAGAGGGACAAAGATAGAAGCACACAGAGTGATAGAGGGATAGAAGGAGGGAGAGAGGAAGAGGGATGTTCCCTTTGGTTCCATAAACACATAGAGGAAACACCGTGACTGACAATATGCAATGTTCTCCCCTCACCCTTCGAGTGAACAGCACAACAAAAGAATCGGGGGGAACCTCAGATGCACAGCTCTCTGCTGGGTTGGGCGGCTTCAGTGGCTCAGAAGACAGGTGGACTATGTACCTTTCCGGTCAGTCTATTTCCCAGCTTTATGTTTCTGCTCTGCTGAGTTTTTGAAGAGGGTCTCCTAATATATTTTTCTTTGCTATTATTTTCCCTCTGTGTCCTCCTGTGTAGGCCCTGTTCTTCCCTTTTTAGAGAACACTCTTGTCTCTTCTGCCAGCAGTGTGTCCTTTCCACCCTAGAGTTTTACAAATATTTTCAGCATCTGAAGGAATCTTCACTCAATTCCTCATTCAACTTATTGTGCAGATGGAGAATTTGCATCTGGTTACATATTATGGGGAAAGTAGACATAAAACTCCATTTCATTATTGTAATGACTCTCTGACTTTATGAGTTTGAAGAATTATTATGTACCAGTTATTTCCACAGTGTTCACATGATCTGTTGAAAATGTAAATCATACTACACTGTTTGAGATGATACTGCTGAGTGAAGGGACGGCTTGTGTTAGTAAGAATGCTGCATCCCTCGCTGGCAAAGGACAACAGAGCAAGACAGCTAACAACAAAAGATGCAAGCAACATGCTGAGTTTTCTGAATTTTGGGGGGAAAGCTGCTGTATTCTCCCCTTAGCAGATATTCTATCATTTTTGTTAAAGATTTATTTATTTATGCACACAAGAACTGGAGTATAGGCCAGAGGTGTGGGGGCTGAGAGGATTCACCAGAGACTGAGTGGGAAACAGAACAGGCAGATTGACTGACATACACTGCTGAGGGGAGCAGCAGGCACAGCAGGAGAGGTCTGGTGCACCATGTGGCTCACCTCCCTGGCCAGGGATCGAACTTGTGCCACAGTAGCTGTGGCTGCTTCTCAGTGCAGTGCTTAACCCCTTGCACCACCAGGGAGACCCCAGATATTCTATCATTTTTTAAATCCTTTTCCACCTCTTACAATTTGGGAGATTAATACTTGCCTCTGTCTCCAGAAGCAATTTTATCATATCCCACTGCCATTATACAACTCTGTGTTATATTTATATCACTGCCTATATCAGAAGACTGTTGTAATCGGATGGCCCAATAAACTGCAATAAGAAAAACTGTCTTATAAAGGAAAAAAAAAACTCTTTCCTGAGTCCCAATAAACCCTGGAAAAATTAAGGAAGGAATAAAGACAAACAATATTATAAAAAGAAAAGTAATTCTTGAGGGATATTAGGTCTCCACTGAATTAAAACCTGGGCGTGACAGGGGGATGTGCCCTGAGGTCTGCTGCCTGCAGTAGAGGCAGATGATAGGATTGGCTGGCTTTAAAGTTCAGCCCTTGATGCTTCCAGTGTAACCTGGACAATGAAATTCTACTCCTCCATTGGAGGGAACCGAGTCTGAATGCTAGAACTATAATATACTGCCCTGTTAGCTGTCAGTGCGACTGAGATGGAGAGGCGCCCTGTCTCAGCAGACATAGGATCCCCCAGGATTCTCCCACCCCTTCCCCAGCAGCCACCTTACGTGCAGCTGGTGTCCTCTGGGAGGTCCCAGGGGGGGGTGGTCGGATGGAATGAGTCTATTTTTCATATTGAGAGTCTTAACTTCACACTTGTGGAGTGAGGGGGTTAGTCTCAAATCAGCAGATGAGAGTCTGGGACCCACAATTATGAAGACAGACACTGATTGAGGACTGAGGTAAGCAGCACAGGATAAGGCTCCCTAAATAGCCCACCCACTGTGACTCTAGTGAAGACCCAGGCAAATCTACTAGGCTTAGGGCCCCAAATATTTCCTATGGGATTTCTGAGAGAAATGTTATGTCTTCGTTTAAGCACAGCTGACTGAGGTCAGCAGAGCAAGAGAGAAGTATGAGGAGCTAAGAATTAATACAAAACCCTATTGTAAGTCCTCCAAGAATGCAGCCCCCCTTTAACAAATGCCCCCCAACTCACGCAACCCCCAACAACACTCCTCCCCCGTGGCGACTTGTCTTAGTCCCTCCACAATCCTCCATGCCCCCCCCATGCCCCGCCCCATCATTTCGCCCCGCGGGTCATTCTGGGAGTTCCAGACGGTCCTAGCCGGAAGTGGCTACCCCTGAATTCTGACTTCCTCTTAAACACACTGTCGAAGGTTAGGACTTGGGTGCTGCTGCCGTGAGTAATTAGGAGTCCGGCAACTTCCCAGGTGTGAATGTGTGATATGTGCTGAGTGGCACACCAAGACATGGTTCCCGAAACCCCAACCTTTAACAGCGCCTCCCAAGGTGGCTATACAGACTGCGTCCCAGTGCCTGGGAGACCCCAGTATGGCTGCTAGGGAGACCAGTATGGCTGCTAGGCCCATGAGACCCCAGTATGGCTGCTAGGCCCAAATGGGTTTGCTTCCCAGTGGAACCGTAGGGAATAAAGTCTTTGGTCCATGGCAGGTAGATTCTCGGTCACTTGGAGGGACATTCCCCATTCCCAGGCCCGGAAGAGTGACCGTTGCCTAAACTGCCAACGTGAAGACTGACTAAAGTCCATATCCCACAACAGGGCCTCACTAGGTTGCGCTCCTGACGGATGCCCTCGAGGGTCAGCGCAAATGTATTCACTTGGTGCTTGCTCACGGTCCTCCGCGAAGTCTGTGAGCCTGTGTGGGGAGGAGTGAGGGGTAGACAGGAGGAACTGGTGAAGGGGACTTAGAAGGGCTGGGGGGGATAAAAGGTAGTGGGGAACGAAGGTAGGGAGGGTAAGGGAGGACTGGGGAGCAGTGGTTGGAAGGTGTGGAAGGTGCTAAAGAGTGTGTTTGGTCTGAGGGGAGGGGCTGGCAGCTGGGCACCAGAAGCACGGTTTCTAGTCATGGGAATAATCTGAGTAAGGAGGTGGTACTGTGGGGACCACTCACCCCCTAACAGGAAGGACACCTCAGAATCCCTAACTACTATTATTCACGGAGGCCAGGCATTTGTGTCAGGCAGAAGTGCCCCTCATTTCCCTTTGGGGAGAACTGAGCACTTTGTTCTGAGCAGCGGAGCTACAGATCAGCAGAGGGAAGAGTCTTACATACACCGCGGGGTCAAAGAGAGCCTTCCCTGAGAGCCTGTGGGAGCATTCACAAAGGGGCCTAGGCTGGCTTGCCTGCGGCAGCTTTCTTTCCAGGAGAATCCAGGCAAGTGCAGTCAGGAAACACTAAACTCAGTTCCTCCCATTGGCTCTCAGGTGGGGGCTCACCTTAGGAAGAGAAGGCAGACCTCAAGCAAAGAGACAGAGGGCCCAGACTCTAGGAGAGCCAAGGGGGTAAACTGAGGGAGGCCTGAGGGACCACCAGACCTGAACAGAGGAGACCAGCACATTGTGACCCACCTGCTGCCAGCCCTTAATGCCCAGGGTGGGTTTATCAGGCTGAGGCTCTTCCTGGCTTCTGAATGGAAGGCGCAAGGGGGTGAGATACTCGGTGTGAAGGTGAAGCCAACTGTCAGCAGCAGCAGCAAGGAGGCCTGTCAGGCCCTCCCTGGAGGCCAGGTGAGGGCTGTGAATGAGAAGGGAACACTCCAACAAGTCCAGGGCAGAGGGCCCCACAGACAAGTCAGTCGTGGTTGGACTCTGCTGGGGGGGTGCGCTGAAGCCACTTCTGACCTCCTTCTTGGGTCATGGAATGGGAAGTCTCATCTGTAGAGCAGGAGGGGACTGGGGGCCCACATCTTGCCAACGGTTAACTTGACAATCCTGCCTGTGAATGGAGAGGACAGCGGTTCCCACTGGCAGCCTCTGCTGCCAACCCGGAACCATCCAGGCAGGCAGAGCTGGCAGGCTGAACCCTGAGGCTCACACAGTCTTCCTCCACAGGTTACTCGGGTCAGCGGGACAGGCCAACAGGAGCCTCGTGGGGTGCTAGATCAGTGCTCCCAGGGACCCCCAGAGGCGGCCTTGGTCAAAGCCAAGGCGGCATCTCCCTGCTGGGGGTGCTCACACCCTCTCATTGTCCCTCCTCCAGGTGCCCCCATCACCTCCTCTGCTACCACACTGGTGCCTGCTGTCCCTGACCAGTGTCCTCATGCCTCGCGGTCAGAAGAGTAAGCTCCGGGCCCGGGAGAAGCGTCACCAGGCCCGGGGGGAGGCTCAGAGCCTCAGTGATGCCCAGGCCCAGGCCCAGGCCCAGGCCCAGGCCCAGGCTGCCTCAGATGAGGGGGAGGCGCCTTCTTCCTGCCCCTCATCCCCTGCTCCTGAATCTGAGGCTACTCCCCCCAGCTCTCCTGCTGCTGGCCCCCGCCAGGAGCCCGAGCAGGCCCAGGCCTCTAGGTGTCC
>JAGFMF010011664.1:955302-978899 GCA_019455555.1 Galemys pyrenaicus | reverse complement strand
CCGCCGTGGAGACCTACCGCAAGGATCCCCTCACCAGGAAGGCCAGCATGCTGGTGCAGTTCCTGCTGGAGAAGTACAAGACGAAGGAGCCCATCACGCAGGCAGCCTTGCTGAAGGTGGTCAACAAGAAGTACAGGGAGCACTTCCCCGAGATCCTCAGGAGAGCCTCGGAGCGCATGGAGCTGGTGTTTGGCCTGGAGTTGAAGGAGGTGAACCCCAGCAACCCCTCCTACTCCCTGGTGAGCAAGCTGGCGCTCCCCAGCGAGGAGGATCTGGTCGGTGGTGTGGGCTTGCCCAAGACGGGCTTCCTGATGACGCTCCTGGGCGTGATCTTTATGAAGGGCAACCGGGCCTCCGAGGAGGATATCTGGGATTTCCTCAATGTTTTGGGGGTGCATGCTGGCAGGAGGCACATAATCTTTGGGGAGCCCCGCAAGTTTATCACCCAAGATCTGGTGCAGCAGAAGTACCTGGAGTACCGCCAGGTGCCAGGCAGTGATCCCCCCACCTATGAGTTCCTGTGGGGGCCGAGGGCCCACGTGGAAACCACCAAAATGAAGGTGCTAAAGGTCCTGGCCAAGATCAGCAATACCACCCCCAGTGCCTTCCCCGACCTGTACGAGGAGGCTCTGTGCGATGAGGCGGAGAGGGCGTCAGCGAGATTCATGGCCAGGGCTGGCACCACTGTCAGGGCCCGTGGTTCCTCCAGCGCCAAGCTGCCCAGCTCCTCCCGCACCTAAGGAGGCCTGGGGCAGCTTCTCCAGTTAGTGTTTGAAGAAACAGTCAATCTCCAAGTTGCGTAAGGTTGTGGGAATAGAGAAGACAAAATGTCTATCTTTTATGGTTTTATGATAGCATTCAATGTTTTAGTTTTGGGAGTTTGATCTTGGTTAGTTTTGACAAAATATTTATCTTCTTGTGCTTGCTTTTCATAGGAGTAAGTCCTTGGGCAGTATAGTTGGTTGATAGATACATAGATATAGGTGATAGATAGATATAGATAATAGATGATAGTTGATATATCATATTAAGTTGTTACATGTTATAAACTAATTTTTTTCAAAATGTAAGTGTATGTTAACTGGAGCTCATATTTTTGCTGTTTAAAATATTTAAAAGTTATTGTTTTATTAACAAATTGAGTATGTTCAATATTTTGTTGTTGATGTAAACGAGGTAACAATGCTTTTGAACAGGTTTTTCATGGAGATGTGAGAGAATCCAACAGTAAAATGTTTGAGATCACAGATTGAAGAAAAAAATAGATAAAACTTGATAACATGTTCAACTGTTGTTTTGCCTTAGTCCTTTCATTGTATCTTTTTGTAGACATAAATTTACCTGATTTCTTTAGCATATTAAAAACATTTGTTCTAAAATAGCTTATTGTCTGATATCTAGTGAGTTAAAAATGTAGTTCTGATGTCTGGTTGATATTTTGGGGTAATCATCTGCAAACTGCCAATTGTTAAAGCTGCAATAATTCCCAGTGTACAAACGCTTTATAATATAGTGTGTATATGCCAACATTCGTATAGGGCACAGCAGACTCTTGTTGCAGGTCAGATTTCTCAAGTTCACTGCCCGCTCATTAACAGAGCTATACCCATAGTTTTGATTTGTCTAGAGGTCGTATTGCCAACCCTCCCAGCCTGCACCTTTGTGTCTCTTAATTCTCTTTCCCATCCCCCTCACTGTATGAAAATGTATCACAGCATATAACAAATAACTCTACCTATACACAATATATATAAACACAATATATATAAATGTATAATAAAAAAATGACTCTACACACAAAGCGGTGGATTGGAATATTAGAGCCAGAACAATAAGAATGCCCAAATAAATAAGAAGTATGCATAAAGGAAAAAAGAATATTCAGTGTAAATATGAGCATGTACATATGCTGAGGTAGTTTACCTTAAAAGATTGGGGTCTCAAAAACCATCCTGATCAGCCTCTTCCCCGTAGAGAGTCAATCTCAAAGGGGCCAAGACTGGAAAGAAGAAGAGATCAGTGTTGTGTTTTGTTTTTCGGACTTCCCACCATCCACCTTGGGGCCCTGACATTATGCTACAGCTTCTTCATCGCACGTGGTTCTGTGATCCGTTTTCTGTCAGGTTTGCAGTAGGGAGACTGTTAATATTGGGTAGGAGTGTAACTTTTCCCTTGAAGGGAACCACTGACTCCAGAACAGTGACTTTCCATAGAACCCTACCCCTGCTGTCAGCCCCTGAAAGACCAAAACAGTTGTGACCGATGAGACGTAACCTGCCTTCTGTTTTCAAGGTCCCAGGAAGGTGATGATCTAGACCAGAGGTGTGTGGCCTCGAGTAAGCAGTGAGTGGTATCCCAAGGTAACAGCCCTGAGTGAGGCAATGGGGGATATTCAATACAACTGATGGGGCCAGGCCCTGCGCTGCAGTTATCCCTGGCAGGCCCAGGGAATGTCTGGGGATATTCAATACAACTGAACCCAGGCCCTGCGCTGCAGTTATCCCTGGCAGGCCCAGGGAATGTCTGGTCAGCTCAGGTGGCCCCTGACTTCAGCTTGGAGAGTCTCAAGAGCCTGGATTCGCAAGTGGGCTACATAATTCAGTACAGAGTGGAACCCCAGGGACTTAAAGTCCTTAGAATAATTGGTGAGACCCCATTCAGCAGAGGGACCTAGCAGAAGTCAAGGGAGTGACACCGAGTGACAATAAGGGTATACTTCCTGGAGAGAAAGGGGCCACTTCAAGCCTTGCCCCGTTGTTGCATCTGGAAGACAAGAATGTGATATGAGTCATACTTCCCTCCAAGGCATCTCATGAAGTTGAGGGACATCAGCAAAAAAAGCTGCCTTCAAGGACTGAGGGGACTACCACCCCTAGTGGGGACAAAGTTGTCCCCACTATGTCAGTCTTCCACTTTCACTACTGTTAGCCTTGGGAAACCACAGGCAGTTGGGGCCACAGGAGGCAAATTTCACTTCTTCCTGGGGTTTTTCAGGGAATTGGGGCTTGTGGTATGAGGGGACTGAGGAGAACACTGGCCCAGAGAGTAGGGAAGCCACAAAGTCCCACCATCTCTCAGGGATAGACAGATATGCTACTTCCTCAGTTCCAGAGTGAGGTTGTTGGTCTGACTCTGGGGGTCTCTGATGGCTGAGAGAACAGTCCACATCTTGACTATGTGAGAGCTAGGGGGACCATCAACCTCAGAACAGGGAGAGTTTCGACCAGTCAGGTGATTATATGGACAGGGAAAGTCAGATGTGGCTCATGTTTCCTCTGAGGTCTCAGGAATATGAGGATCTTGATCTGATATGAAGTAGCTTGGGCTAGCAGGAGGATTTCTAGGCTGTACCAGAACTCAAGGTGGGGACCATGAGGAATGCAGGGACCATCCATTCCATATCAGTGGAGGACCCACAGAATCCTCCTTACTTTCAGCCCTGGGAGGTCCCTGGCAGAGATAACAGAGGTGCCTATCGCTTCCCATTCAGAGAACTTAGGGCCTTAGTCTGAAGGGAGTGTTTCTGGGTCAGCAATGGAGCAATCTTAGACCCCTGAGCAAGGACTTTGAGTAAGACCATGCAACATGGGGCCTGAGGCCGCTTGCCATAGCTTTCTGTCTTGGGCTGTGGCCATATTAGATTATCCTCATTTGTGGCAAGTGAGTATTAGGAAGGTACAGGCTTCACTATGAGAGATAGGTCCAGTTCAAGAAGAGAGGAACACCTGCCACATTTCATACTGAGGAAACTATGAGGACTGAAGTGGCCCCTAACTTCCCACTTCCCACACATCACCCTCCCCCTTCCCCACTGATGAGGGTCCCCCCCCCCCCAGCCCTTGGAGGCCTAGGGAAGAGTTGTCAAGCAGAGGATGACTCTCATTCCTTANGCCCCCCCCCCCCAGCCCTTGGAGGCCTAGGGAAGAGTTGTCAAGCAGAGGATGACTCTCATTCCTTATACCAGATCTAAAAGTGGTCCGAAGGTCCAGCAACTGATCCAGAGAAAGGAGAGGCCCAGGTCTGAGGCTGAGTCAAAGGTTAGGACTAAATCACACGAGACCCAAAGAATCCAAAAGAGACAACTTCACAGAACAGAGTGGCAAAGGGGAGGAGACCCAGACCTACCAGGTGTTGACATGGTTGTCTTGACTGCGAACTCAGAAGAAGCCCCCAGAACAAAGATTGTGCCAATGCCAGCACCTGCTACCATCCTGGTTACTTGCAGACAGGGCTGGCAGGCTGCAGCCCTGGGCACAAGCTGATCACAAGGACGAGAGCCCTGTGGGGTCTGGGGTCTTAGAGCAGTAGCCTCAAGGAAACTTGCAGAGGCAGCCCTGGTCAAAGCCAAGGAGGCATCTCCCTGCTGAGGGTGCTCACACCCTCTCATTCTCCCTCCTCCGGGTGCCCCCGTCACCTCCTCTGCTACCACACTGCTGCCTGCTGTCCCTGACCAGTGTCCTCATGCCTCGCAGTCAGAAGATTAAGTTCTGTGTCTTTGAGAAATGACACCAGGCCCAGGTGAGACCCGGGATCCAGGGGGTGCTTCACACCACTGTAGCAGCATAAGAATCCCCCTTACTCCCCACTGCTGTTCTTGGGGGATATTCCTCTGAGCTCCCCTGCTCCCAGCCCTCCCCTGGAGTCTCAGAGAGCCCCATCTCTCACCACTACTGTTGGAGGGGTTTCACATACAAGTGCAGATAGAGATGCCAAGACTCAAAGCACAGATGGTATAAAAAGATTTGAGAGATGAGGAAAAGAGAAAACGAGTTAATGACACCCTAATGAGTCTCTAGAATTTCTTGTAAAGATCAGTCCAGAAGGATGCATATGAGACAATGTAAAACGTGTTGAAGTTTTACAGGTTACCAGGTTACCTTTGGGTAACTTGATGTGATCCTGTATTTTGAAATGCCTGTCACATAGCAGGCTCTCAAAAATGGGTAACCAGAATGGAAGTGTTTTCATAACAAATTCCAATAGTTGTTCTTTTATTGAGCACTTACTATTATCACATTTAGAGTGTACGGGAGAGATGGCAAGTTCACCCACATCATGTCTTACCTTCTTTCTTTGGCATATGGTAAACTATATTGCCAATTTACCTGTAGTTAGGAATATAAGCAGAAGCAAGATCTGTTATTTCCCCACCTAGGCATTTGAGAGACAGTATCCCATCCCTGTGCTTTCTTCTTCCATTCTGCAGCAAACTTGGGGGTCCAGTGTCTGAGCACAGCCTGGAAGCAATCTGATTCCCTGGGTCCTTGATAGCACAGACCCCCAGCAGCCCTGCCCACAGGGAGAATGAGCTTCCGTTGTGTAGAGCTGTCAGATTCTGGGTTGTGTCTGTTCCTATTCCTGTATCGGTTTGCAGTTACTTTATTGAACACACAGCTGCTATTTCTGTTGTTAAATATTTTACCTCCAAAGATAATGGAACCTATATTCTGGAAACAAAATAATTCAAATAAAGAGAAATCACCATTGTCTGTTTTACACTATTTCTAGAAATTCCTAGTAAATTGCACTACTTCAGCATTGAATAAGATTAGTATGTGGTGGGTAATATTTCAAAGCTGATTCTACAGTTCTTTTCATAGCTAGAGGTACAATAAAAATACATGGTGGGCGCCAGACAGTGGTGTGGGTGTCTGGTCTGAATGGGCTGCCACTGAGTGAGATGCCAGAGCAGAATGCACAGCGCAGGTGACCAGCCAGGGGGTGGGGCAGCTCGGCAGGCCTCGGGTCACGTGGACTCCTGGTCCTGCCTGTGTACTGAGCCTGTAGCTGCCATGGGGCCTGAAGGCAAAGCTTTCCGAAGTGCCCTCGCAGCGCCCTTCGTGACCCTGCTGGGTGCGGAGGTTACCTGCTGGTTTCTGGCCCTAGAAGCCGAGCCCCGTGTACAGCTGGTCCAGAAGGAGGTCGCCGTCATTGGCAGTGACCTGGTGGTGGCCGTGGTTGGCAGAGGCCCTGACGACCTCTGAAGAACTCTGTTTCCTCATCGGACCCGTGTTTCCTGGTGGTGCACACCATGTCTTGCTCTGAAAGCTTTAAAACCAGGCGTCATTTGGGAAAGGGAAGCGAGGCTTGACCTGGGGGCCTGCCTGGGCGATGTCCTCGTTTTGATTTCTGTACCAACTGCCTCCAAATGCCTGCAGCCTGGTTTTTTGCCAGTATTAGCCCTTGGGCCTTCAAGGCCCTTTTGTTTATCTGTTGCTGGAGAGGGGGTGCTTAAGTGGTGTTCAGCAAACAAAATTGAAATTTAAAAAGATAAAAATATATTGTGATTTTCAACGTGCATGAGTTAACTCATCTTGTCGCCTGCCAGATGGAATCTGTCATTAGTTGCCAACAATGTACAGTGTTTTTATCTCAGACATTGTAGTTTGCACCCCAACGTTCATTTGTGTTTCTTTATATCTTATGTGACTCTATTTAACATGTTTCATTTTCTCTCTTGTTTCTTGAACAAACGGAATGTAGATATCAAGAGTTCCTTTAATGTCATTATCTATTCATTCTGTGTCATTTCTAGATCAATTTTGATCAATTAACTTCCACTTCCCATAGGTGACGGATTTTTCTCTTTCTATGCATGCTTCGCACTTCTTGATTGGGTGCCAACATTGTGAATTTGGCCTTGTGTAACAGTACATACATCTTCTTGAGCTTTATTCTGTCACTCAGGGAAGTTTCTTAGAAACATTATGATGCTCCCAATTCTTGCTTTTAACATTTATTAATATGGTCAAAGAAGAATAAATCTAGACAAGTCTTGCACCATTAGAGATGATAAAAACCCTTTTGAGTACTCTCTCTGATGCTCTGGGTATGATGTAGTTTTCACTCGGACTGGTAGGAGCAAGAAGCTCCGGGGTAAATTCTGAAATTCTCTCTGTGTGTGTAGCTCTCTCCTCTCCAGAACCTTGTCCTCTGAACTTGAACCCCAAGTCCTCCTCTGACACTCAACCTCATCTCCTTCACTCGGGAAGATGCTTCAGGCTCAAGGCAGCAGGCTGGGACAATTCTACTGTCAAATTATTTGTTTTCAATCTCTCTTTCCTTATCTGATTCCAACAAACTGAGTATTATTGTCATAATATATTTTGTTGTTTTTCTGCTTTCTTAGTTTTTTCAGGCTGGTGGCAAGATCTATTCCCTGCTATTCTGTCCTCAAAAGCATCAGCACTGAAATCCAAACCTAAAACCTACCTATGAATGTTCCCAAACCGTAAGCCAACCCACACTTGAAATACCTTAGAATAAAAAGTTGAATGGAAAAACTGTGGGGTGCACGTACACACATACACATACACACAAGCAGAAACATATAAACCTGCAGAGCAAAATACCAACAATGCTCTTCCCCTGCTTGTGGAAAAGTATATGATGATTTAATTTTATTATTTATTCTTCAATATTTTCTAACACTCATAAAACATAGATGCATTTCCTTTATGATTATAAAATTCTAGGAATATTCAAAATATGGTTGAGATACCTGTATTAGACAGGATTTCTCCAGAGAAGCAGAACCAACAGGATATAGGGTATATGTGTGTATATATACATACATATTTATAAAGATATTTATTTTAAGGAATTGGCTTACATGATTTTGGAGACTGACAAGTACCAGTTCTGCTCTGAAGGTCACCATGCTTGAAATCCAAGAAGAGTTGATGTTCCAGTTTGATTCTGAAGGCAGAAAGAAAACCAGTGTCCTATCTCAAAGGAAATCAAGCAGAAATTCTCTCCCACTTGGGTAGAGTCATATTTTTTGTTCTACTCAGCCCTTTAATGGATTAGTTGAGGTGCACCCATATTGGGGGGGAAATCTACTTTATCCAGTTTGTGCTAATTTCACTCAAAAATACCCTCTCAGAAATACCTAGAACAATGTTTGACCAAGTATCTGGGCACCCTGTGGCCCTGTCCATATAACACATAAATTTTACCACCACAGTACCAAAAATAAACACACACCTTTTATAATTAGGGGAAAAAAATGAAAATCCTAGTATTAGGCTATGTCCATGTAATCAACTTAAAAAAGCTCCTCTGCAAAAAGTTTTCAGTCACATTTCAAAAGCAGAAATTTTATTTATATCTAAAACAAATTCTCCCTGACATGATTGGATTCAACATTTTTATAATGGGCTATATGCAACTAATATTAGCAGTGACAAATAACATCGATCATTTTCAAGATTATAATTGTTGTTTGTTTATAAGTTATCCAAACTCATATAAAGAAATTGTGCATTTAAAATATTTATTTTTTTCCTTGCTGTCATGAATTCCAAGTAGTGATCCCAAAAAGTACTTGTAAAATCTACTAAAAGCAATATAAGATAAAACAATTTTCCTCTCTAGGCTATTATACAACACAGTGCTTCTTCAGTTAACATGTAAGTAACTTTCACAAAGTAAATACCATGTTATCAGAACAGGGATTTGTGACTTTCCTAATTCTTCTTAACTATAAATACTGTTTGTTACCTTCCCAGTTGTTAGCTATGTCATACATACCTATTTTATTGTTTCAGCATTCTTCTGTTAAAAGAGTTTTCATTCAAAAACTGTGCTGTTGACAAAGGCATTAATGATTTTGCTCCTGTTGATAGAATTATTTATTCTATTATTTTGTGTCTAAGTAATTTTCTCCCCAGGGCATTATCTGTTCTGTGTTATCTTTTTTTCCCCTTTTAAAGGAACCATACTGTCTCTTCTCCAGTGAGCACTTTTTCTTTCTTTGGGGTTCTTTTTGAGCTATTGTTTCTTTCCCTAACTCATTAATCCCTAAGTTTTAGCAAATGCTTTTGATCCAAAGATGATTCTGCCGATTTTTCATTTTAGAAGACATACACATATTATCTTGCTGTGAAATTGTTTCATAGCATTTTACTGTCTTTTAAAAAATGTGCTCACATTCTTTAAAAAAGGGAAAGAAGAATGAATAAACACGAGTATTTTCTCTAATACCATTTTATATTTCAACCAGTATTTCATCCTTGCTAACGAAAGCCCTTTCTTATTTTTATACTTCATATCATCTTGTTTATTTAGTATGCCTTCGCTGCAGATCTAAATGATTTGCTGCCCCTTTCTTACTTTTAAATAGTTGCACAGTACTGTTGGATCATAAAGGAGTTGTCATTATTCTACATGATTATAATGTATGTTCTGTCATTTTTGCCCTTTCCATAACTCCGATATTATATATTCCTTGCTGAAATGGACAGTTTCCTATACTTTTACTGTATTGAAAATCACTTCTGCTCAATGTTCTGTTCTGTGAATTTCTCAGACTGGTATTAGATATTCGGCATCTGAGTCCCTACACATCCATCTCTCCAAAAGCAAATTCCCTAACTCCTTTGTATTTTAGTCAGATTTGAATGGCAAGGCATGGCAATTCCCACAGCAGTGAAAGTATATTTCTCTCTGTATAACTGAATTCTTTGAAACATTTCTATACCATTTTCTCATCCCTTGATCATGCTATTTGAATTGTTCATTAATAGAGTTGTGTCCTGTCAGTTCCAGAAACAATGTAAGGACATTTACAATTAAAAAACTGTAAAACCGGATAATATAACAATTTGAAATATGAATGACTAAAACGAGATTTTTTAAATGAGAATATAAATTACAGGCGGAAGTCAACAGAAAGGTAGAGTGCAAGATGCTGGTTGTGTGGCCCTGTCGGTTTGGGGCATAAATGTGGCCCAGTCCTTTCCAACATCAATGCGAAAAGAGTCACAAAAATGGTTAATTTATAAAGCCTCTAAAATGAAAACCAAAGCCCTTGCCTGGCAGAAAGAAAGAGAAATGAGAGGGGAGGAAGGAAGTAGAATGGGAGTAAGGTGTCTCTTTTGGCTCCTTAAATATAACTGATGATATATACTGCCTCCCCTCCTCCCTATAGTGATTACCACAAAGTTTCAGGGGTCTCCCAGATGCACAGCTCTCTGCTGGCTGGTGGGCTCAGAAGAACTGTGGACTGTGTACTAGCCAGTCTCTCCCCCTGCTTTCTCCTAGTCATTCCCACGGTCTTCACATGACCTGTACTGAAATGTAAGTCACATTTCACTATTTGAAATATTGCTGTTGAATGAAGTGAGGCCTTGTGTAACTAACAATGTCGACTGCACTGTCGGAAAAGGCCAATAAGTGAGACAGCTGAATAACAAAAGGTGCCAGCAGTATGGATCAGTTCACTGTATTATCAGTAGAAGATGAGGGTATCCCCTTCTTTTCTGTTGTGTGAAATTTTCCCCTTCTCTTTCCTTGAAGCACCGGTTCCTGTAGCACAGAACATACATCCCTGATCCACCCCATTTTATTTAAGAATTTACAGCCATGTAAATTCTTCATACATATTATTAACTTTGGCTTTTTCTTTTACTAATCTGCTTGTAGCTTGAGACATTCCATTTTGTAGCAAAAACTCTGCTGGTCTAAAAATTAGAACTAATTGTGATTAAACACCAACTATCCTTTGTTCTCTCTTTCTATGACCTCTTCCTTGTGGTTAATCTTTAACTTGCAACTAATGCAATTGTCTCCAAGTGCATTCCAGAAAACTCGGAAAATTGATTGAGTTACAACCCTAAAACTTCTGTGTGCCCCTTGGAGGTGGATGGTAACGTCCCAAACAAACACCTGCTGATCGTTGCGTGATGATAGTCCTGAGGAGACACCCCTTGCCAATCAGGCCGACCAGCTTCATGACATGACTTCTGGGACCTGGGAATTCAAAGTCCCCACTTCCTTCACATCCTGTACCTCGTCGATTTCCTCCCCTTACCCTTATAATAATCACAGCACTCCTGCCATTCCGGTAGCCAGTTTTCAGGGTGCCAATTCCCTGACTCCCTTGGTGGCCACCTCAAATAAACTCTTTTGTGAAAAGATATTCTCATGGTTCAAATCTGGCATTCTGGGCAGAGAGCAAAAGACCCGGTTTGGTCACCCACATTCTGATATTAACCTTTTTGTCCATCCAGCCTTAAATGAAATAAACGGATGGGGTGGGGGGAATTCTCCTTTTGCTGTGATACAGTTAAGTCATCTTAAGTGTTGGGCTACAACAAATAAAGCTGCTGTGAACATTTGTTTATGATGTTTTATGTTTTCTTTTCTCGAAACTCCTAGAAAAGCCTGCTTGATCATATGGTAAATGTGTTTAACTTCACAAAATGTGGCAAATTTATTTCCAGAGAGCCTGGACCATTTTACTTTCCCACCATTGTGAACATATTGTAAATGTTTGGAACACTGCACCCCCCCCTCATCCTCCACATCCTCCCACCCCCACTTGCAGCATAGTAGCAAGAAAGCAAAACCATCTGTACAAGTCAGAACTGGATCACTTCCTAATCTGCAAAGCAGGCATCCAGAGATCTGCTACCCATGGGTAAACTGGTCTTCCAACCCCCACTGATGACCAAGGAAACTGATAAAGAAGATTTAAATAATGGGTACCTAGTCTTCTTATGTTCCGTAGTGCATCCTTTAGAAATCAAGGAAATGGTTAAACCCTGTCATTGGCCATTCTGTGGGCATACTTATCATCAACATATATTCAGGTAAAGGTAAGTTAGGAAGTTGAAAAATCTAAGCCCAGAGAGAACTACCCCCATGCATACCACCACCCACGTAATTGTTTTTTTGGACATCAATGACTGCCCCTATCTGTAAAACCCAAACTCAAAACATGTGCTTGTTGGAACTGCACTCATGGAGTGAAATGTGTCAGACTAGCTCCCAGGTCTGAGTTCTCATTTTCTCTAATAGCGCTCTTTAACTAGTATTGTAACTTTTATTTTGTTAGCACTATCAATGTGTGCGCCATCCAATTGTTTGACATCATCACTAGCAGTTGGTACTGTCAGGATTTTTTTTTTAAATCTTAGCCATTAGTAGGTGTGTTCTCACACCTTGTTGTGTCATTCAGTTATCTTTCTTTAACAGATAATCATGTTGAAAATATTTATATTTGCCTGTTTTCCATCTATAAGTCTTCTTGGGAAGGATGAGAATGTCCTTTTACTTTTGTGAATCCATAGGCTGGAAAATAATTAAATTGACAAGAGTAAAGACAATCTGTAATTCCTTGCTCATTGTGTGTGTGCGTGGTGGGGACAGACGGGTGGTATGTGAACCTGCCTTTGCTCTTTCCAATGAAGTCATATAGTTTCCAAAAAGGGGACAACACATCGATATATTCAGGAGGGGAAAACGGAACAAAAAACTTTGCAAGTTGAAGAAACAGAAAGTTAGCACAGTTCATGAATGTTTGCATTGAAAACTGACCTTACAGGCCTGGTGTGGGGTGAGAAAGTTGTAAGACTGTCTCCCACCTCCCAGACCATGGGAGACTCCCAGTTTGAGGGGAATAGATAATTAGACAAAAGGTCATTTTTGGGTCTTTGTCTCTTCATCAGCATGCTACGTGGGCACATCTTGTGGCAGCCAGTCTTAGATCTTAGTGGTCGTCTTGTGAAATGTGTGTTTGAGTCTTATATGCAGTGTCTTACAGTTAGTTAGCATTTTTTAAATTAGCTATAAGCTTGTTGTCTCGTGTAAGATTTGCAAATATTTTCTCCCCACTGGTGGGTGGTTTTAATATTAGTCATTATCTGTGTCTCTTGCAAAGCAAAAAATGTTAGTTTTAAAATACAGTTTATTGATGCTTTTTTTTTATGGATCTAAAGTTGGATCTAAAATGCTTTATTGTGGTGGGAAGGGGCATGCCCTGAAGTCAGATTGCTCTATGGTTTGCGATAGATGGTACTTGACAAGATCAGATCAAGAAAAGCTCCACCTTTTTTCCCCTTCCCAGTGGGAAATATTCTGACTCCAGAAAATATTCTGATATGCACCCACTATATTTTAATAAACACTCCTGAAGGCTTCTTTGGGCATGGCCTTTGCAAAGGATGTTAGGTTCAAAAACTGACTTTCACAGGATGTGCCTAAGTGATACGGTGAGTTCACAGAAAGTCCAAGAATGATATTTTGCTTAATCATCAATCTTCTCCCCCAAAACAGGGCATCAGGATGATCTGGGAGGGGGTATAGGGAGTGGGGAATGTGAGCGGTTGGGGGTGTTGAGGGGGTGGGGGTGTGTGTATGGGGACAATCTTAGTGCTTTCTTACCCCAGGCCAGGCTTGCAAGGTCTGTTTTCAATGCAAATGTCAATGAGCTCTGCAAAGTTTCTTTCTCTTTAATTTGCAAAGTTCTTTGCTTTGTTTTCCTCTCCTAAATATGTTGTCCCCTTTTTAGCGACTATATAACTTCACTGGAATGAACAGAGGCAGGTTCTTATTCTAGGCCCCGCAGGCTCCCTACTCCCCAGTGTGAGCAGGTAATTGCAGATTGTCTTTTCTCTTGCTTATCTCTCTTTTGTTAATTTGATCAATGTGATTGTGTTCCAGGGCTTCCTAATGAGGAAGACTGAGCCAGGTTACAGCCAGGCCTGGCACTGCCATGGCTAGATCGCATTTCAAGTTTCTGTCCAGCAGCCTCTTGCGCCCCTATTGAAGTTCTAGGAAGGTTTTTCATTGCTCTGTTGAATAGGGCAGTCAAACTTATAAATGGTGTGGCACCGTTGGGAAGGCAGGAATACAGTTTATACCATCTTCATGTTACTGTTTTACTAGGTGCTTGGAGATTGTTCTTTCCTTTTTCCCTCCTTCCTTCCCTCCCTTTCTCCCTATGCTCATCCTTCCTTCTTTTTATTCTTGCTTTTATTCTTTCTTTCCAGTTAATTTCTACATGTTCCTTTTAATAGAAGATATAAATAGCTTAAGCATGTAAGTTTATGAATCACCACTTTGATGATACTTTTATTGCTATGACTTAAATGTAAGACTAGGACTTGAGCTGTTTTTGCAAAACCATCACATGTATTGATAATGTAATGATCCGGATGGAAAGGTGGGGAAATTGTGATAGAGCAATTTAAGTGATCAATAAATAGCTACCATTTGTTTATGAAGACACTGATAAAGACAGATAAGAACCTGACTATATGGAAAGCTTCCCCCACCCCATACACAAAAAAGTTAACTGGTGGACTTGATAAGATGCCTCTGAGAAGTAGCATAAGTATGGGCACCAAAGTTGAGGCAGTGCAAGATGCTATTAAATGTTTTCCCATAGTCCTGATGTCTTCTCCAGAATCTGGACAAGCTACCAGGACTCTTTATCCTAAGAAGTGACAACTACCATCCTCCTTCAAGATGGACAGAGTCCTGGAGCACTCTGAACTGGGGTCCGCTCACCCTGTGTCACTAGTCTCCCAAACTTTTTAAGAGGCCAGTTACCTTTCTCCTTTTTGCTGCCAATAGAATTGTATGAGCATATTATTGTAATGTGGCTTCCCCTTGATCAATTAATATTGTGGATGCATGCACTTGGCTTAAGGAGTGAGTAAGGCCTTCCCACTTCGTTAAAGTTAGCACTCTAGATATCTGAACTTGATCAAACAAAAAAAAATTGGGACATTTTTCATCTTGTTTCAGGATCAAAAACAGGATATGAGGCAATCGAGGAAATGTTCCTTGGGAAACATGCAAGCTAAACCAATTCTCAAAGCTGAAGCACATCCTGAAACTAGGCTTGCATCCTTTCTGACCAGAGCCTAGCTGTTAACTGAGTCTAACTATTTCTTATTTTTCCTATCTGGCCAATTCAGATAACTAAAGTCCTCGGTTGCTGAGTCATAGGGCAAGCAGATGGCTTCTAGGGTCAGAATAGAATAGGAAAAAACCTCTGAGGAATAAGGAGGGCTTCAGAGATAAAAGCAACAAATTCCAAAGGGAACTAATCAAAATCCCCGGGACTAGGGGCAACAGGACATTCCAGAATAAGGATGATAAAGAAATGGATGCTAAGATAAGGGTGGGACACAGAGACTTAGTTCTGGGCACAGAGACATTAAGGCAAAAGGAGTGAGACCACCAAGAACTAACCAATCACAGACAGACTGGTGGAGCTTTACAATGATGAGGGGAAGAAGGTCTATATTCTCTGATGCTCGACTCCACTTTGGCTTCCTTGCCACTCCCTGGCCTGGTTCCAGAGGCCTGGGAGTCCCACTTTAGTTCTGCTCCTTTTCTCCTTAATAAACTTTTTGAACCCAGGCCAGGGAGGGGACCCGCATGGCACAGCAGACCTCTCCTGCCTCTCCTACTGCTCCCCTCAGCAGTGTATTTCAGTGGATCTGCCTGTTCTGCTCCCCACTCTGTCTCTGGTGGATCCTCTCACAGCCCTCCACACACACCTCTGGCTTTACCTCAGTTCTTGTATGCATAAATAAATAAATCTTAGGAAAAAAAAACTGAACTGCTTTTAAATTAAAAAAAAAAAACACCTTTTTTTTCTCTAAACAAATCTGCCTCTTCTCGCTTGCTTGCCTGAGCATCACAAAGTCCCTGCCACGGCTTCATGAGACCGCAGTGGTCTAGTGGCTGGGACTCAGCACTGGCCCCGCAGCCTGGGATCCATTAGTGGCTGGGTGACTAGACCCAGGAACATGAAATCATGGTATCATTGCTACAAGAGTAAGACTAACCTGTTTTTCCCAAGCAATTCTGCTTCTCCAGCTAAAGAAAACCTGGCAAGTGGGTCCAGCACTTTGTTCACAGGCATCTCACATCACGAAGAGCCGACTAGCCAGCTGCGTATGGACAAGAACCCACCACCAGCCGCGCCCTTCAGCCAACTCCATTCTTCTGTGCTCCTGTCCACTTTGCCAAACAATCTCCTGCAAACCTGCATTCCTGTGCTCCCAGCTCACTCTCCAGTTGGTGAAATTCTAATCTTTTCTCCTCCTAAGTCCCACTTCCCAAAATGTGATATAGCTTATTATTTTTTTTTTTTGGAGAGGTATGTTTGAGTCTTGGGACTCCTACCTCCTGCTGAGTCAACTTTGCATTACAGTTCTTTCTCTTCCCAGATCCTGGTGGCAGATGGTGGCATTCATGTACATCAGATAGATGAGCCCTCATTTTTGGGGTAACAAAAGACCAGTAAAATTACTGTGTACAAGAAATAGAGATAAAGTAAAATATGTTTGACCCTTGGAGTCTCAAAATTTTCAGTTTATTGTTCTAAAAAATAAAATTAAAAAACTACACACACACACAGATTTGTTACAGAGGTATCTCCATAGAGTGGGGAGGTAGCATTTTCCCTGCCCCCACTTAAGTAAGGGTGGAGATGAGTAGCCAGGTGAAGCTGTATCACATGAAAGGAAGGTGGACTCTCAGGAAGGAAGGGAGCTCTTATTCTTGTGGCAGACTTGCACCCTGGTGCTTCCGGGAAGGAGACACATGGAGAAGAATCTTGAAGAGATACTTAGAAGAGACACGTGGGTGAGAGACGTTTGGGGAGGCTGACCATGACAGTCATTATCTTGAGGTGTTACCTCCTTCTGCCCCAGCTTTCTGAGACCTGCTTCAGAAACCCCTTTTTATGGCTCCCTGCCAGAAAGTGACTTAGACTTCTTGCAAGATTTCAGGCCTCACCTTACACCAGTAAGAATGGCACACATCAAAAAAACCAACAATACCAAATGCTGGCGAGGATGTGGAGAAAAAGGAACTCTACTACATTGCTGGTGGGAATGCAAGTTAATCCAGCCACTATGGAAGGCCGTGTGGAGGTTCCTCCGCCTACTAAATATAGAATTACCATATGACCCAGCAATCCCACTCCAAGGGATCTACCCAAAGGACACAAAAACACCGATCCAAAGGAGTACCTGTTCCCCAATGTTTATTGCAGCACTATTTATAATAGGTAAGACCTGGAACCAACCCAAATGCCCAAAAGTTGAGAACTGGATCAAGAAGATGTGGTACATATACACAATGGAATACTATTCAGCAATCAAAATGATAAACTAGGGACATTTATAGGAACATGGATGGAACTAGAAGGAATTATACTCAGTGAAACAAGTCAGAAGGCAAAAGAAAAATATCGAATGGCTTCACTCTTAGGAGGAATGTAAAGGAACAACAACTACCAAAAAAGTAATAATAATAAGAGGAACTTAAGGAAATGAACAATTACAGCCAAAAACAAAAAGCACAACAAGAACAAAAGGGCAACGACAAACCAAAAGGATCATTGGGGTGGGGGTGGGCGCGATAGAGACCAGGATGAGGGCAGAAAGAGCACAAGGGACTGAGGTGATGGTGCATGGGTGAAATGGTGGTGGAAATTCCCTGGGGACTACAAATGATGTCAAACATAATTAAATAAGTCTTAAAAAAAAGATTTCAGGCCTCAGTGGCCCTGCTTCAGGCCGACCCTGTTTGACTGGACGTTTGCTCACAAGGGGACAGGGAACTTTGGGTGTTTCATTGGGAAAATACTATTAGTAAAAATACTCTTTGTTCCTTTTCTCTCCATGCACATGAATTCTACTAAAGTTATTATATACTAAGTGTCTTCTTTGTCTTCATGTGGTAGATGGCAGAACCCCATTTTAGAGCATGCAAGTTTGGGCATTACTGGGTACCCCTCGGTTGTGTACACACAGATTTACTAAGCTTATTCAAGAATATAGAAAAAGTTAAATTGTAGTAAGTTAGATATCATATTCACTGGCTCATTCATTCTATAAGCATTAATTAAATAGCTGCTTTTTTTGGGAAAGCACCAGGGATGCTAAGATTTCTGTGACCAGAGCAGTTGGAAGTTGGCGGGGTATCATGGTAGCCCAAAGGGATAATTTAAAAGAAGGAGGTAGAATGTGGGAATCGAGGTGAGAGCAATTAAGTATAAATGCCCTGAGCAAAGCTTGTTTAGGAATTTGGGAAATCTTTAGTTCCTCAGTGGTACTGGAGTTTAAGTTTAGCCTGTGGTTGATGAAATAAGGCTATGGGGGTTTTGAATTGATGCCAAACCTCAAGAGTTGAGAGACTGAAGCCTAGAATGCAAAATGGCTCTTAGCAGTTATTCCTGAAGTGTGGGTAAGGGAGAGAGAGGCAAGGTGGGTGTTATGTGGGAATTTGTCCCACTGCACTTGATAACTGTTTGCAAAGTAATTATTTTATATTCTCAACTGTAAACATAGATGGCCTTTCATTTAAAAAAGAAAGAGAGAAAGAAAAGGTAAGGGAAACACAAAAGTTTGGTTGGAACTGAGAATCCAGAGGATGAAGCTGACAGCTAGGAGAATTATCCTCAAGCTTTGAAATATAATCAAGAAACCCGCAGCCTTTGCTCACCAGGGTTTCAGAACTGTAATATTCTAATGACTTTTTCTACCCCTCATTATGTCTGTTTTGACACAGGCATGTCTAGAGCTGTTATCCTAGGCCTGTTCCACCATTGTGCCTTGGTTCTTTTGGGACAGATAAGTTGTCTCTTTTGTTTGATAGATTCAGACATATGTATGTTATGTGCCGGATTCTGGTACTTAACACTACCCTCCAAGAGCCTCATCATCTGCAGGTGGACTTGAGTTAAATGATGAGATGTGAATTCGAGCTGATGTTAGAGGATGAGGCTTTTGAGAGGAGGAAATATATTTTGGTTAATATAGGTACATGAAACAACGGAGCCCAGAGGGCAAACTATGACAGCCAGAAAGGCATTGGGACTCCACAATCCCCATCTTCTAGTGAACCTGTCTTTGTGCACTCCTGCCCTGAAGTGAGGGCAGGGCTTGTGATTTGATTCCAAGAGAATGAGTATGACAAAATCATTCTCAGTTCAGTAATTACGTCATGTGAAATGTCAAAGATAACACTACCCTGATAGCAGACATTATACAAGACATCACTTTGCTCTCATATATGCTCTTGCTACCTTGGCTGTCTTGAAGAAATCTGCAGGGGCAGGCAGGAGGAAGGGAGAAAAAAGGGGGGGAGTGAACATGACGGACTATGGTGGAGGATTATGGGTGATTTGGTAATGGGAGCACTCTGGTGACCACAACTGAAGAGAGAAATTCTTTTTTTGTGTGTGTGTGTGAAATAAATAACAAAGATGTAAAATAATGATAGTTGAGTAAAAAAGTATGTGTATATATGTATATTTATATAAAAGCAAGACTGTATGTTATTCATGAGAAACCTACCTTAAATATACAAATTAAAGTAAGAAGATGGAAAATACAAATGAAGAGAAAACTGGATTAGCTATATTCATTGCAGAGAAAGCAAAACTGAGGTCATAGATATTATCAGGGATAAAGAAGAGCATTATATCAATATGTCGATGAAGGGCCAATTCTCTAGAAAGCTGTAACTATCCTTAATGTGTATGCACCAAAAAAAAAAAAAACAGTCAAAATACATGAGGAAAACACTGGTGAGACAAATCCAGTATTACAATTGGTTACTTCAATACACCTCGCTCAGTAATTGACAATTGACAAATGACAAATGCAGTAGTCAGAAAATCAGCAAGTACCTTAGGCTATTTCCAATAATACTCTTATAGAGCTTTATGTGTATTGCTCAAATTGTTCATAAGTTGAATTCATCTCTCTTAATGCTCTTAGTTTTCTGCATTAAATACATTTACTAGAAAAATGTTTAAAAGATCAAAACAACTCAAGAAGCTGAAAAAGAATAGCATATTAAACACAAAGAAGTAGAAGGTAGGAAATAATGAAGATGGATGCAAAAGTGATGACTTAGATGACAGAAGAGCCGATTAGTGAAAACCATCTCTGAAAGGATTTATATAATGGTTTTTATAAGTATTACAATCACAAATGAAAGTAGCTGAAATGAGTCATAATAGATAAATAAATAAAATTGTGCAAGACTTAGGTGTAGAAGGGATTTGGGCAATTATAAGAGAACACTACAAATAAGTGTTACCAATATTTCAAGATAAAAAATAGTGGACAAAGAAAAAGTTTTACCTAAAGAATTCCAGGTAATAAACTAAAAGGATTTTAGAATTAGAGAATTTTCGCCCTCCAGCTTTTAATGGGTTAATGGATAAAAATGATCACAGCCAGCCTCACCAGTAAGTGAAAAGGACATTATAATGTCCCAGTGGACATGTACATTGTTACCTACCACCTGCTAATCAACAAATAAACATATAAAGTTTAATATGAACAAGAATTTACATATAAAAAATGAGGATTTCTGGTAATGAATATCAAGAATGGCTTCATTTTTTTTCTGCACTGTTGTATAAGTTTTCAGAATCTTTATGATAAAATCTATATAATAAAAATTGAGGATTGCTGATGATGAATATCTTGACACTAAAAGGATAGTATTTAAATATCATGTTTTTAAATAAGAAACTAAAATTGATTTTTAGTGAAATTAAGTGATTTTAATAAATTTTTTAGTGAAATATAAATGATTAAAAAGGTCCATAAAGAACTAAAAATCATTAACTGCACAATATAAACTGAAACTATAGTCCAACCCAAGACACTATCAAATATTATGGCACTAGCTAGGTTTAGAGGCCTGTTAATAAAATGGTGAAGCAAAAACTAATCACCATTTCCTGCAAATTCTTCTGAACTACACAAAAAGATGGGGAGTTAGTCAACCATTCTACCAGGCTGCTATCCTTGATACAAAGAGCAGATGAGGATCCTTCAATAAAACAACACTTCAGCCAGGCTCACTCAATAGAGACAAATATTCTTAATAAATTCACAGCATTTCCAATACAGCAATGAATTAACATTAGAAAATACTTTCAGCTAGAAAGCATTATGTTAGTATAAAATGGGGTGAAGCATGTGACAGTGTGCAGGGATCCTTTGGCAAAAATTCATACTAGTTCATGAAAATAACTTAGCAAACCTACATTAGAAGAGAACTTCCATTTTGTACGATCTATAATGGACATACTAAATGTGAAATATTACAAGCATACCCAATAGAATCCAAAAGAAGACAAAGACATGTTATTAAATCCACTATTGACAACTGGATGAAAATACAGTCAGTACACAACTACGAGAAAAAATACAAATACTAAAGTAATCAAAGGTAAGAATAATGAGAAGATAGAAATAATGGTGATAACAATACGATCCTTCTAATTAAAAAACTAAAACAATTGGTGGAGATTAAATATATCTATATAAGGAACTTCAGAAAGCTGGTGAATAAAAGATCGCTTTATCAAAATTAGAAATTTGGTCAAATGAAATCACTAACAAATGAGAACACATAATGGAGACTACACCATTCATAACCACAATTTCCAAAATATACCTAAAAAATTGAACAGAAATATACAAGTTCTTTAGAAAACAACTCTAGAAATGACTGATAGATTGTATGAAAAAGAAGTCTCAATAGAGTAATGTACTGTTTATTAATGAGAAAGAGAATATTGTAAAGATGTCAATTCTCATTAACATATTTACAGTTTTATTTTCTTATCTATAACTGTAAAGAACAATAACCAAACTGTTTCCCATGCCCAAAACCAACCCTGGAAAAATAAAGAAGGAATAGCACAAACAATATATTAACAGCGTTGGCAAGAAAACAAAACTATAAAGCCCTGGGGGACACTAACTGTGTGGAACTAAAATTTGTATGTAGGCAGGTGTGTGTATGGAGGCCTGGGGGGGCGATGCTCTGAGGTTGAGACTGGTTTGTAGCCTGCAGTAGAAGCAGATGATAGAATTGGTTAAAGGAAAACATTTAACTACAGGCCTTGATTCTACCAGTGTACCCTGGAAAATGAATTCCTACTCTTCTTTGAAGGGAACTGAATCTTGTGCTAGGACCATGGATCATTATCAGAATGGCACCAAAGTTTGTGTTGGTTGGGTCCACAGACTGTGCTAATAATGTGAATATTATCAGAGGGTGCAGACTGACTTTAATTAAAAATAACCTTAATAGAATATAAGACATAAATTAGAATAGGATATCAAGAATCACAGTAATTACCCATAAGGGTCAGAAGTTCATTCCAGAGACTTTTGAACAAGCAAACATGTACCATGCAAAGCTGGCAGACCAAGGGACATTCCACTTCACCATGGTATAGTCCAGAACCTTAGTGGAGGTAGAGAAAGTCTGAAATTAGAAAAGGGAAGGGGACTTCCCTGGTGGCGCAGCGGGTTGAGCACCGCACTGTAAAGCATCTGCAGCACAGCAGCACAAGTTCGATCCCTGGCCCGCGGAGGAGACCCACAAGGCATCGCAGACCTCTCGTGCTTCGCCTGCTGCTCCCCTCAGCAGTGTATTTCGGTCACTGCCTGCTCTGCTCTCTGCTCCGTCTCTGGTGAATCCTCTCACCTCCTGCGACTCTGGCCTGTACCCCAGCTCTTGTATGCATAAATAAATAAGTCTTATAAAAAAAAGAAAGAAGAAAGGGGAGGTATTACTGGCTTGCTCGAACTCAGAACAGATTTCCTTAATGAGGATCAATGATGGACTTTTGAATACAGAAGACTGTACCCCACTTTACGCTCATATTCACCTTAAGCTCTTTCTGAGAGGCCACAGGCAGAAGAGGCCAGATAAGGTGAAGCTGTGATTCATGTTTGTTTTAGGGGTTTATATCTTAGGAGTAAGGGTTAGGATTCAGGTCAGCAGAGGGTATATAACAGCCCCCACAAGGAGTTAAGGTAAGACTGAAAAAGTGAAGAAGAATCCATGGAAGAAACAAAGAGCTTTCCTCCCATTACCCCTCCCTGACAGAGGGCGGGGAGGACACAGGAAAGTAAGCCAGGCTTAATATCCCAAATATTTTTAATGGAGTATCTGAGGGAGATGCAATTCTTGTCTAAGACCACATGACTGAGCTCAGTACACAAAGAACAAAGAACTAAGAATCAAAGAAAGACCCTGTTGCAACTCCTGCAGCAACAAAAGCCAAGAACGCAGCCCCCTTCAAAACTAGCCACGCCCCCTACTGCTGAGGGGCATTCTGGGAGGCCCAGAGGGCCATCACCGGAAGTGGAAGCATCTGACTGCCTCCTAAACACACTGTGGGAGGGGAGGCCTAGTGTGACAGCTGCTGCATCTGAAGACTCGCCAGGTGTGAATTTGTGTTGTGTGTTGAGTGAGACTGCGGAGTCCCACCAAACCAAAATCTCTTCCAGCCCCTCCCATGGTGGCCGCACGGAACGTGCCCCAGGGGCCCTGCTCTTGGCTCTGGACACGGGAAACCCCAGTATGGCTGCTAGGCCCAAATGGGTTTGCTTCCCAACGGGACCTTAGGGAATAAAGGCTTTGGTCCATGGCGGGTAGATTCTCGGGTCACTTGGAGGGACATTCCCCATTCCCAGGCCCGGAAGAGTGACCGTTGCCTAAACGGCCATCGTGAAGACTGAGGGGTCTCCATGACCCAGAATGGGGCCTCCTGACGGACGCCCGGGAGGGTCAGAGCAATCTATTTACTTGATGCTTGCTCACTTTGCCCACAAAGTCTGCGAAGGCTGAGTGGGAAGGGAGGAGGGAGGGGAGGAGGGGAACCAAAGGAGCAAGATTGGGGAGAAGAGGTTAAGGGCCATGGGAGGTGGAAAGCGGTGGTAGGGAGGATTAGGGGGATGGGGAGCAGAGGGGGTAACTGGGAAAGGGAGGTATTTCAGGGGGTGAAGGAAGGGGCTGGCAGC
>JAGFMF010011664.1:921288-939040 GCA_019455555.1 Galemys pyrenaicus | reverse complement strand
AGGGGGGATGGTGGAGGAGGGTGGAGGGGGAATGGTTCAGGGATATGAGTAAAGTATTAACAAAGGAAAGCCCGCCAGCCGCCTCGAGCGGTGAGGGCAAGGACTCAGTGGCAACCGAGGGAGTCGCCGCCCTAGTGGTATCCTAGGATATCTCTCTGCTGGTGACTTAAATCACGCTCATTTTCTCCTGTGGTGTCGAGGGGAGGAGGTTGTGAGAGAGTTTGTTTAAAAGGGTTGTTACCATCTGGATAGGTGAAATTCCAGGCTTTTCCAAGAATTAAGGTGAAGATTTTGATCTCTGAGGGGAGCATCTGCAAAGAGGGTGCGAAATAATTCCTCCCACATTCTCAGCCTGGGGAAGCTAGGGGCAGGTGGGCAGGTGGGGCAACCGTCATATCTTAGGGAGGTTTCAGGAGAAGCTGGCAGAAAGAGAGGAACCTTAGGCTGTGCTAGAAGGTCAAGGGAAAAATTGAGGGGACTACCCAACCATCATTAAATAGGTATTGAAAAATCTGAGCCCCACCTTTTCGGTCAGAACTTGAAGGCTCAGGGCTGGAGTATGAGGCTGAGACTCATGCTCACTTATTTACATCAAATGTAAGAGACGCCTGTAGTGTTAAGATGCAGCTACCAGTTAGCAGAAGGGAGGTACCCCAGACTCTATCTGGAAACTAAATACCCTGAATGAAAACTGGGGTCTAAGCAGCCCACGAAGCAGGGGGCTCTATGTAGCTCTAAGCTGGATAGGTGCTGAGGAACCCTAACTTTGGGTTCTCTGAGGTCTCAGGGCGGCGCTGGCTTTGATTTGAAGCATGAGCACCAGAGCAGCGAAAGACAGGGGCCCAGAAACTGAAGTAGTGGAGGTGATGATCCTGACTGTGAACTGAAAAGACCACAACAGCCCAGAATAGAGGCTCTTCACAAGCAGCCCCTGCTGTCGCCCCAGTACACCCCAGACAGGGCTGACAGGCTGCACTCCAAGGTTCCCTTGACCGTTGCCCCACAGGGTGTTCAGGGGACAGACAAAAGAACAGGAGCCCTGTGGGGTGCTAGAGCAGCATCTTCAGGGACCCCCAGAGGTGGTCTTGGTTAAAGCCAAAGAGGCAGCGTCCTGATGGGGGTGCTCACTCCCTCTCATTCTCCCTCCTCCAGGTGTCCCCATCACTCCAGTGTTGCCCACACTCGTGTCTGCGGTCCCTGGGCAGGGTCATCATGCCTCGTGGTGCAAAGAGCAAGCTCCACGCCTCTGAGAAGCGCCGCCAGGCCCGAGCTAGAACTCGGGCTTGTGGGGCTGGTCAGGTCACTCCAGCAGCTGGAACGGAGGCCACTCCAGCCTCCTCTCCTTCTCGTGAAAGTGCTCCTCAGAGCAAGCCTGCAGCTGGGCCAAGAAGCACCTCCCGGGGCCGTCAGAGAAAACCGACCACCACTGCTAATTCTCAGCCTAAGCTGGCGGTTGGGTTTTGCCGCATTCCCCGAGGGCGTCAGAAAACCCCACCCACCGCCTCCAGTTCTGCAAGCACTTCTCCTGAGAGATCAGAAGGCACTGCCACTCCAGATGAGAATACCGAATACAGCTATGAAGTGCCGGGGCCCGAGGTTATCATGAAGAAGGCCAGCTTGCTGGAGCAGTTCCTGCTGTACAAGTATAAGATGAAGCAGCCCATCAGGAAGGAAGACATGCTGAAGGTTATCAACCCCGCGTTCCAAAGCTACTTCGCTGAGATTCTCAAGAAAGCCTCTGAGCGCATCGAGATGGTGTTTGCTGTGGAGGTGAAGGAAGTCGATTCGGTGAATTACTCCTACGATCTTGTCAGCAAGTTGAAGCTCCCCAACAACGGGAGAGTGCGTGCTGGCAGGGGGCTGCCCAAGACCGGCCTCCTGATGAATATCCTGGGCATGATCTTCATGAAGGGCAGCTGCGCCAAGGAGGAAGACATCTGGAAATTCCTGGCCATGATGCGCGTGTACGCCGGGAGGAAGCACTTCATCTATGGGGAGCCCAGGAAGCTCATCACCAAAGATCTGGTGAGGCTCAAGTACCTGGAGTACCGCCAGGTGGCCAACAGCGATCCTCCGCGCTTTGAGTTCCTGTGGGGTCCGAAAGCCCATGCCGAAACCAGCAAGATGCAAGTCCTGAAGTTTTTGGCCAGGATCAACGATACCGCCCCCAGCACTTTCCAAGCCCTTTATGAAGAAGCTTTGAAAGATGAGCAAGAGAGAGCTTGAGCAGTAGATGTAGCCAGTGCCGCGCCCAGGGCCAGTATCCCTAGAAATAGCTTTCCATCCTTGTTAAAGTGTGAGTTTGTTGCTGTTGTTGTTTGCCAATAGCGAGTGGATATTTAGATTTGTGCAAGAATTCCATAGTGAAAATATTGGGAGAATGGAATAGGATAAAAAACCCAAACACAGCAATGTTGGTTTTATCTGTTCCTTTTTGTCTTTAGCTTTGTAAAATTGAATGACTTATGCTTTGAATTTCTTTGCTTATTGAAGAATGTTGGAGAAGTTAAATCTTAATAAATTGGAGTTGGTATTTACTGGCTTTTTTTCACCACATTTTGAGTTTCCTTTGGAAGGTTCGGTGTTAGTATTGGGAATGCTAAGATAAGATGTTTCGGTCTCTACTCAGAACTTCAGACCATGAGACCATAAGAAGTTAAACACCCTCTGTGAACCAGAGGTACAGTAAAAAGAATAGATGAGCAGGAGGGTGTTTCTTTTGAGTACAGTACTGTGGAAATTTCCCAAGCACAGCCATTTGGGACTTCAGGAAACTGCAAGTCTTCAGTGGGATTTCATTTCCAGTTAGGCTGTGTGGTGGGCTGGGTGTCTGTGGAAGTGGTTAGTAGAGGTTACCCCCTCCCACCATGCGCCTCACAGTGTAGACAAAAAAGTCTGTGTGTCAGCTCAGGCCACAATGAAGAAATACCGTATATGGGTGGCGTAGACATTTGTTTTTCAGTGATGGAGGTGGTTTCGGTTCTGCCCAAAAGCTCTCTTCTTGGCTTGCAGATGCCCACCTTCTCTCTGAGTTCTCATGTGGCAGAAAGTTCTGGACTCTCTCGATTTTATAAGAACACTACTCACATCATTGGGGCCCCATCTTCATGACCTCATCTAAATCTAATTATCACCCGGATACCCCATCTCTAAAGACTGTCAAATGGGAGGGGTTAGGGCTTCAACATACAAACGAGGGTGGAGGTGGGCACAAATACCTGTTTATAAAAGAAGACTGATGCTATAAGTTACTTTGGGATTGTGGGTAAAACACATCTTCACCTGTGGCAGGAAAGGAAGGTGTCCTTTGCTCTTGTCCATTCAGGTAACACCGTGCAAATCAGGGATCCTATCCATATCAGCCCCTGGGGGGTTGTGCCACACAAGGGTAATATTTACTTGAGGCAAGATGCCAAGAAGCCGCTGGACTGGCACTCTTTGCTTCAAGTTAAGAGAGTTAGGGCCTGCTCCGTTAAAAGCACTTTATTGAGGTTTTCTTGAATGGCAATCTGCCAAATTCGAAGTGAGGGCTAGCTTTTGTGGAGGGTCCAGTAAATGTAAATGGGTGGTTTGGATGGAAGAGCACCTGGGAAGACAGAAGGACTTAGCCTGGACACAAATTCTAGGAGCTCCGGTTGCCAAAGGGACAACACCACACCTGAATTAAATGACAAGTGCTCTAATGGGGAAAATTTACTTTGTTCTACTAGCTAGGGAGATTTGTTAGATGATTCAATGTTCTTTGTGTGAGAACATTGCGTATTCTCTGATATTGCTAAGAACATTGCATATTCTCTGATATCTCTTAGATTAAAAAAATTCCAGGGAGGTAGGGAGGTAGGAGCATTTGGGATCAAAATAATAATGATTGCCATTCATTAAATATTGGGTAATATTCGCTAGTCATGCTGCCATGTGGTTTATATATAGTACATACATTTTAACAGTCCTACCTGATAGGGCTTACCAAACTCGCTTGACAGATGAAGAACTTGTCATTTTCTCAAGTTCACAAGATTTTTAATAGCAGAGTTGGGACTAGATCCTGGGTCTGAGTTTGCCTAAGTTCACTGTTCCACTTTTCCCAGTCTGAGACAGACCTCTTTTCTCTTAGTTTACTTTTCCTCTTACTGTCCAAAATGTTTCAGGCAATAGAAAGGCACTTGTGGCCGAAGTACTAAAAGCCGGCCCATCGAAGGGGAGGTGATGAATTTGGGATGAGAATGAAGTTTGGGGATCTGGAGGGGATTTGGCCACTTACATCTGAAGGGGTGTGATTCTGTATCCCTGAATCATACACAGTGTTATAAGCCAATGTCACCTCAACAAACAAACAGAAAAACGAATGAATAAAAGCAAATGCACAACCAAAAAAAGGGGGGTAAGGGGGAAAGGTTATCCTAGGGTTTCGTTTTGCTAGGATCCCACTGAGCTAAATCTGTTGAGGAACTACTATTTGGTATGTATTTGCCCAGCTCCAGCTCTTTCCATTATCACAGCAGCCTCACCCAGGATTCCCTGGTAGGCCCTCTTCCAGCCCTGGAACCAAACCTGCTGACCAGCTATTCACCAGACTCCTCCGAGGGCCGCTCAGGCCTGTCAGTTCAGCTGACACCTCTCTCTGGCACAGAAGCAGCCAGGGCAGTCCATCGGGGCTGATCTATGACTGATCTGTGGGTTTCTAATCCCCCCGAGTAATCCGAAGAAAAACACACTTTCCACAATGATCCCATGCTCCCTTCCAATGCTACTCACGTTGGCACCAAGCCTGGGCAGTCAATTTTGGTTTCCTAGCAGGTCCTTTGAAAGCAAACATGATGACTCAAACCTATTTAAAAATACTTTAAAAGAATATTTTTGTAATAAACTAGAAATTGGCACCAAAAATAATATTGTCAAACTGAAGGAAAAAAATACATATAGTGAACACTAACGGGAGTTCCAGGAGAATTAATATGTACAATTGCTTTCTCTGCATGGAAACCAGTTCATGAAAATTGAAACTCAAGCCACAATGCTAAAATACTGCATGGGTCTAAGCCACCTGCTATCCATGAATATAATACTGTGCTTAAAGTGATATTTGGAAATTTAAAAGTTTGGCATATAAGTATTGTAAGGATCGTTCCCATTATGGTAAGATTATTTTTTAAAGTTAAATGTGACTACTTCATGATATAATCCAGTGGTGTATAAAATTTCTTCTAGAGAAACAAAATATGTCTTTGGATCAATGCATAAAACAGAAGCTAAAATTTCTTTCATGTGATCAGACTCATTAGTCTTTTCAACTCTCAAAATACTGTTTTTATTTTTTGCAAATGGGGAGTTATTCATTTTACAAATAAGAATTCTTCATTTTTAAAAAACATTGAAAAGATTTATTTATTTATGCATACAAGAATTAGGGTATATGCCAGAGGTATGGGGGTGAGAGGATTCACCAGAGAGAATGGGGAGCAGAACAGGTAGATCTACTGAAATACACTGCTGAGGGGAGCAGCAGGTGAGACAGGAGAAGTCTGGTGCATCAGGTGGGTTAGCTCCCTGGCTGGGGATGGAACTCCTGCTCCAGTGGCTGAGGATAGCTTCATAGTGCTGCGATTTAATCCCTTGTGCCACCAGGGAGGCCCAAAATTATTCATTTTTAATTGCATTTTGCAATTGCATTTTAATTGCATTTAATTGCACAAATTTTTATATGTATGGGGGGATTAAATTAGTTGGAGCAAATTAAGAATAAGTAAATTTCTTAACAAAATCTTTAAAATGATTGGCCATACTATTCTTTAGAAAACAAAAGTACTGCATTATATATCTTGCACATTACATAATTAGTTATTTTTGTCAGACCATTCTAGAGTGCACATTTTATTCATGTAAATTAAAATGATTATATTTGCCTGTGGTTGAACAAACTTTTATCTGATTATTTAACCTGAAAATAAAAAGCATCAAATGGCTAATGTAATAACAGAAAGGATGATTTATGAGATTTTATTTTTTATTTACTTCACTAAATATTGTGAAAATAATAAACAACAACAAATCAGAGTTCCATTAAATTATTTTGTACAGTTATCAACAATGGTGTTAACATATTTTAATATGCTGACACTTAATTTGAACTATCAAAAGGATATTAAGTGATATAAATTCCCTTTTGAGGGATATGTGTATTCTGAGTATTCAGTATATTGCTAATATGCTTCAATATTCAAACAATTTTTGAAAATGAGGGAAATCAATTGTTTAATAGCATTAAAAATACAGCATTATTGTATTGAATCATATTTTCTTAGAAATTGGTTATTCCTATATGAGATTTATGTTAATTCTTTTAACCAGAATATCCACATAATCACATTACATTATCTTTCCAAGTCAGAGAACAGGAAAAAAAAAACTATGCAGAGCAAATGAATACATTTAAAGTTTTGCAAGAGAGATCCAGAGAATGTGAGAAGTGAAAGGGTCCATAAAGTTGCTAAAATGTGGTTAGACTTCAAATCCCTTCTTTGACTTGTTGCGTTCTGTAACATAAGGCTATATGGTAATGATAAAATGCCATTCAAAAGCAAAGGGAAAAAAATCATTCAGAAATTATACTTCTGGGCTGTGAGGTCAGTGTTTCAGGTTACAAAACTGTAAAAAAAAATCTCTTAATGTGAGAGAAAGTAATGGCTATATCAGTTCTACTTCTTCATTGGAATTATCTAGTTCTGAAATGCCAGAGAGAGTTCTGCTGATAGACATTACTTTCTTTGCTCTTTTAAAGTATACTTGTTAAAACAAATTTCATCAGATTCTTCATTTTGCTTTACTGGTTTAAAAGCTTTGTTACTCTTAATGGAAATGTTTAATTACTAATTATTCTCTAAATTGCCCAGGCAGTTATATAGACATCTGTTACATCTAAAATACTGAATACTAAATCAATACATTAAAATTTAAAAAGTAAGTAAAACGTCATGTGGAATGCTTTGTCCACATTTGGCAATAGAAAGAATGTAACTATGATGAAGCCTATACCAATTCCAAGGTTTTTGTTTTGTTTTTTTGACTACCAAAGTGAAAAGAACAGGTAAGATTAACTAAAAAGTATGAATCCTCATATTATTATTGATTTCTTGAATAATACTGCTTATCAGAGATTTACATTTTTTCATAATCCTCTAATAGGTTTTGGGAGTTCTGTTTTAGTGTTAAAATATACATAATTTTAGGAGTTTATGAAATATTTTTATGAGTTAATAGTTAATATTCTCAATGTTTATGTGTGTATATAGAATATATATATACATTTGAGTATTAAGGTTTAATAATATGCTGAAATATTCAATTAATGTTTGAAAAACTAAATTCTATTGTGTTTCTGTGTCTATTAAGTAATGAACTCAATATTGGCAATTACATGCTGTTTGACTTCATGCAAATTAAATTACTTCTCTGATTCTCAGTTTCCTCATCTGTGCATCACAGTCACTGTCTTATGCTGTTAGGAAGACTTAATGTGGTGATATGGTAAAGATACTACTCATGATGATTACATCAGAGACCATGCCATGTAGTCATCAAATCCACATTCATTTTCCTATTCCTGAACACACAGGTGGGCTACATTTATTAGCGTTACATAACACTGCGTTACAGACAAAAGTGCATGGGCAGGACTAATACAAGCCACTTCTATGCCTGTCTCAGGCCACATGCAAATCTTCAGTTCATTTTCCCACCTCCCCTTTCATGGTAACTAGGAATTACTGGTCCTCTCCGGTGCAGCGACAACATCGCTGATTCTTCATCAGTCTAGTTCTTTGAATCACTGTTTGGAGCAGTGTTAGACATAAAATGTGTAGAAGAGATAAACTCTTTGAGGTCTTGGAGCTAGTTTAATATGGCAGAATAGTTTTTCCTATCCTAATACACAAATAATAGTGGTCAATTATCAAATATATTTCCCTTTGTTTTCTATTAAAAATAGGGAGAATCAAAGCTAACAACATTCTTATTAGATGGTAATTATTTCTTTAGGCTCTGTTAAATTATTTCTAAAGGCTCTGTTAAAAATGTTTTATAAGAATATATAGAGAATAATATATTGAATAACATATTAAAATAAACATTCACTTCTGGTATGAATATGTTTGATTAAGACAACACTCCCATTCTGCCCCAGGAAACCATCTAGCAAGAAAAATGGAAAACAGAAGCACAAACTCTATTTTCTACAAAAGGAAGGAAATTGTAAGATATTTTTGTGGTGTGCTAAAACTGGAAGTCACAGGAAAGGAAATGGAGGAACCCAAGGTTAAAGCTCAGTTTTAAGAATCCATGTGCAACACATCTCAAAAGATGCAAAAAAGCTATACATCCTTACATACACTTGCTAAAGACATGGAGCAGACCCAGAGGTGCAAAAGTATTATTTCTGACCTAGAGAACTATGTATGGAAATATGTGCTTAAGGGAAAGTGGAGGGTGTGGTGACAGCATAATGATGCACATGCGTTCACACATACACAGTCAATCTGGTTTGCTTTAGAGTAACAGAATCCATGAAAAATATGCAGAGAAGCCCTGGTAGGGGCTAATAAAGGGGGCCTTTTTGGTAATCAAACGTGGTTATTCTATAATCTCTATTTTGGCCTTCTCAAACACAAGAACCTCTTACAAATAGGTAGTTCAAGAAAGCACAATGTTAAAAAATGTTATCATTAAAAGCAAACTAATACCACAGGTATATAAAAACCTCTTAAAATATTAAATCAAGAATGTTATAATTAATTAACATATAATGAATACCCACTAGAAATATGTTGCCACAGAGCAGAAGGAAAGTGTGACCAAATGTTTTATAAGACATTTTCAAGAAAATATACCCAAACATTTGGCTTTCTACTGAAGACCCAAGACAGAACTACAATAAAGCAGGATGATAAGATGATAAGACAGTCAGATGAAAGTTAAGATGGCAGAACTGAGGAAAGAATCATTAGAAGAAATCAAACTATCACAGAAAGGAAGATGCATTTTACAATAAACCCAACAGATAGTTTAAGAATGATAAGGATTATTGAGGATATCAATGATAAGTGATATTGAAGATAGTTATTAAGTGATATCAATGGCATTGAGGATATCAAAATGACATTAAGTGATATAAACTCCCTTTTGAAGGATATCTGTATTTAGAGTATTCAGTCTATTGAAAAGATGCTAACCTAAACCATGTTCAAAATGGACTCTTAGGTAATTGACTAGTTCATTTTTGGCTGTGAGTGGTTTTAAACAACCCAAAATGCAATACAATATTAAAATACGTAACTTGATATTTTGAACTTTAAGATGTTCAGAACTCTATGTAATGTTATAAACCTATGTTAACTCAATTTTTAAAAAATGTTTAGAACAGGCCTTTGCAAAACATGTCATTTTGGCATGTGGATTATTTTGAGCTGTCAATGGAAGCCCTGCTGGCTCACAAAAAATTTTACTACTCACTTGTCTACCTAGAAGTAGGAAATGGAGGATGTTACCCAGAATTAAGATTTTTACTAGAAATCCCCATTCCATTGGAGTAATTATCTATATGTCAGGGCAAACATCTAATTAAAGAGCGTTTTGTCTTTGTCATATGAGTCACCCTCCCCTGGTGATGCGAGTCTCCTCTTCTCTCCTTGAAGCCCCACACTCCTATCCCATTCCTTAGCTCACGATACGTATCTGCATTTTTCCTCACTGACCTTGAAATGCACGTATGTGGATCTGCTGTCTGTACACAATTAAATTTGTGTTTATCTCCTACTAATCTGTTTGATGTTAATTTATTTGACAAGTCTGAAAAAAGAACCTCCACTCCAAGAGTTATATACCTGAGAACAAACTAGAATAAGCTTATACGAATTTTGTGTTGATATTCAAATATTTTAGAATTTTACATTTTTATTTAATTTTATTAAATTTATTATATGGAGACAGATACATATTTTTAAATATATGCTTAAAATGGAAACACATGATTTGTAGTGTGTGTTTTTTTTTTTCACATTTCTTCTTTTGCTTGACTCTCTTCTTCACCCTGCCCTCAAGTCAGTATGTAACCTCTTCTCTGCCTTCAAGATGTCCACAATAAGCATCTGCGTCCTTACATGTCCTGTATGAATAGACATATCCATGTATATCAGGATAATATCTGTTTTTATCACTGTTGATTTTATAATAATGGTATCACACTGTGTACACATGTTTACAACTTGCTTTTCTCACTCAGTGATACCTCCTGAAATACATCCAACTCAGCTAGCAAACTTCTAACTCACTATTGTAAGCAGCAATATAATAACTAATGGTATGGATAGCAGAATTTATCCTGACATTTTTCTAATGACAAAGATTCATGTTGTTTACAGTTTTCGTTTCTAAAACAAATATTACAACAAAAAACTTTCACTTTATGTGCTTTTATTTCTATGGGATGGGTTCCCAGGAATGGGTACTATAGTTTTAATTTTAATATATGTTGCCAAGTTACTTTCATAAGACCTTTAGTACATCAGAATTTCACTAGCAATTATGAGAGTACCCCTTCTTCAATAACCATCATCAGCAGAGACTGCAGTTCTTAAGTTTAGTCATTCTAATAGGTAGAATGGCATTTTGTTGTTACTACATTTAGCATTTCCCTAACTGCAGGTAAATTTGTGCATTCTCATATGCCTGTTGGTTTTTTTGGATTTGCATCTATGAGAAATGTTTATTTATACTTTTTTTTCTATTGGATTGCATTTCTTTTGCTTGTCAATTTATGATTAGTTGCTATTTCATAGAAATTGAGCAGTTGTTAATTGCATTACATTTTCTCTTTAGTCCTACTACTCACGAATCGTATTGATTTATGATATATTTTGTTGTAGAAAAATTTTAAAAAAAGTTTTATGCTTTCTTTTATAAATTTCTGGTTTCCAGTCATGATTAAAATCTTCTGTGCCTGTACTTGTTACATGAAGTTTTTGAGATTTCCTTTAAGATTTTTAATGTCTTTTTCTTTACATTTAAATATATAACCCATTTGGAATTAATGTTAAGATATAAGGAAGAGGCCCACTTTTCTTTCAATTGTATTGGGATCATATCTCCACTATTTTTTAATATCCAATTTTGTTTCCCCTTAACTGAAGTACCGGTTTTGTTATAGATCATGTTCTGAAATAATATTGATATGTATTTTGATATTCTCTTTCCCCTGCTCTTTGTCTACATTGTGAGAAACATGACTTAATGAATGCCTAGTATCTATTCCCATTCATATGAAGATATTCCCAACTGTTAAAGAAGCAGAACAGGTATTTGAGTTCCAGAAGAAGAAAGGACTGCCCCAATTCTGAAGATTATGTAAACCAGTAATTGTAATCTTTACTGAGCAAGTGATTACCTTAGTGATGGCTATATAATCTGGGTATGGTGATATAGCATAAATGGAGGTCTTCTGTATGGAACTTATAAAACATATTTTTTTCCTCCTGGTTAAAAGGGTTAGACTCAGCTGACTGGATACATTTGGATAGCTGCCTCTATAAAGTAATGCCAGATGGAATGGAATGCAATTATTTTTTATGAAGTCCTAATAATCTGTAATGACAAGTCCCTCTTTTCCTCCTACCCTCCCTCCCTTCTTTGTTTTATTTTATAATTTTCTCTAAATCAACTATTTTCATTTTTAAAAGAAAAATTGAATTTTTGAAAATTGTAGAACTAGAAAAAGTGAATTGTTTTCACTTTTATACATTTCAACATTATAGTGAAAGCATTCTAAATAACAAAATGCTTGTCAAGATAAAAAAAAAATACTTAATGAGTGAGAAGTGGGATGGAAGCAAACTCAATTATTTCCCACTCTTCATTAGGACCTGAGCCCAACCCTCTTACCTTCATGTAAGTTCTTCAGGGAATTTTCCCTTGAAGTTGTAGGATTAGCTTCTTTTTAAAAAAGTGTTCAAATAGTTTTTTCCCAAGATGTCCAGAGCATATTGGCTTTTTTCAGTATGTGTCACCTTGGTATGTGGAGCTAAGGTCAGTGGAAATTTTATGGGCTTCAGGAAAATCTGGTACCATAACCTTAAAGAGTGAAGAATGAAGATTACTTAGGTTCAGAGTCATCTCTGGAAATAATCTTTTATCAGATTAACCCATCTTAACTTAGGGCAAACATCTAGAGGCAAGATTTTGTTACAGAAAGCCATGCCCTCCTCATCATGTGAGGACCCTCTTCTCTCCTCGATGTCCTAGGTCCCTATCCCATTCTTTAGCTCAGGATATAAACACACAGTTTGTCTTATTTACTCTAGAATTTAAGCCATGTAAATTTTCCATATGTATGTAATTAAATTTGGTCTTTCCTTTTACTTATCTGTCTGTTGTTAATTTGTTTGCTGAAATAGCTAAAAAGAACCCAGAGGGGTGGGAGAATTCTCCCCTATGCCTCCACAGAGTCAACCATTTGACTCAAATACACATGAGTGATTCCTTTTAAATTTTATTTCACATAATCAAAGCATGGTTATTTCTTTAATTACCTTTTATGAGTATTTAAAAAAAATATTATGCCCAAAAGTCACTGGTTGCTAAAATAACTTATAAATTATAAACAAAATCTGGACCAAATTCCTTTCTACTTTGCTTGAAGTTATATGGTCCCTGTGTGTAAAAATATAAGTAAGATTCATGGTGGGTAATCTATCAATCAAAGTTTTAATTGATTACCACAATATTAACTTTATCATGTATGTCTGACAAATCATAGAATTTCAAAAACTGATATTTAGTTTTTAGGCATTGGTGATGGAATACAAAGTAAGTTTCACTCTTTCTAACCCTGGTTTGGGATTTCAAAAATGTTTCTAAGATGTTCTGGCTGCATTGAATAGATTTTTCTGTTTCTTACACTTACCTTTTATGCAAGTGTCTCTTTATGAAGACAGACACTTTAAAATAACATTTTAGAATTTAATCTTAGCAGATCTTCCCCTAAAGAAAAAGAGAACTGTCAGTATGGTGTTACTTTAATGTATAATCACTCATAGCTAAGATAGCTTTGAAGTTATATATTTAACCCTTTGACTGGTTCAAATGTAATAAACTCTTTCAAGTGATTTCATTGCATTCAGCAAAGATAGTATTTGTGATCTAGTGGTCAACACAACTTTCAGTTATTTTCCACTAACAGATTGTTTAAACAGTATTCAAATATGTTTTCAAAAATCAGTGCTAAAATCCCTGTTTAAATATTTGTGAAATACAGTTTAAATTGGATTTTGTTTTTTGAATAAAATATTCATGTGTAAGAGTTGTAAACTAAATGAATGGAGATTGATTTTTGTTGAATTCTTTATGAAACTAGTTGAATCTGATTCTGTGACAGACAAAACCAAAACAATTTTTCAAAAATGGAAAATGCAATCTTATTTATTTCATAAGTATGTTCTAAATGTTGTCTCTATATAACATTTCTTGTCATACCTACATACCATCTGTGCCATCATTTATTGGTTTCTAAATTTTGTTTGTATTTTTCAAAAACATTCAAAATGGAATATTTATACACCTACCATCAATTAAAAACAATATTCAGTGTGTATCAAAACCTTTTGAATTAATTAAATTAGGGAGGAAAATCCAAGTTTTCCCTTTAAAATTACAGCTAGTGACATTGGTGTAGTTTCAGATATACTGATCTGTATAAATCGAAAAAGCTGATTTGACTTTAGTAAAGTAGCAACTGGCAGCTTTTGTTACAAGTAATTTATTGTTGACTAGCTTTTTAAATTATATTGAATAAACACATTGATATGTGATGCTTGTTCTTTGCCAGATACTGTTCTAAACATTTTTCTAATTTCATCATCATGGCAACTCTATGATGCCAGGATTGTGGATTATACAAGATACAGAAATATTGTCACAGACAACATGAGATCATTCTGCTAGCCATGTGTCCTTGAGTTCATTGTATTAAGAGTAAAAAAAGGAAAATATTAGTTCTCATGAAAATTTTTGTTTCTCTTGATTATACTAAATAATTGGGGATGATATATATTATTTGCTTCAAGGCATCATTTTTACATGGTTATACCTTTTTATCCAGCCCCTATACTAAAACAACAAAGATTTAGTGTTTCTACATGTTCAGTGGAAATGCTGGAGTTGCCAGTTTAACTGATGATTGGATAAGTGTTTGGTGACTTTTATACCCTTCTCTCTGGTACTTTAGAAATCAGGATGACAATTGCAAATACTTAGCCATGGAATTTTTTTCTTCAGACTAGAACTCTTCTAATCAGAAACAAAAGTAATTGAAAATCAAAGAAAATTTGATTTCACTCTTTCCTTCTTCTTTCCCTAATGCCTTCAGAAAAGGTCAAGGAAGTTTTGTTTTTTAACATCTGGCTTACCAGCAAAGTATTTCAACTTCTAAAAGATTTTTATATAGGTATAGATTTATATTTAGATATATAAATTGTAGAATTAAAAACCTGAAAGGAAATTACTAAAAATCTTCTCTCCCTCAGGCAGGAAAATGGGCTGTCCATAACAGGGTAAATGGTTTTTGTCCTTATCCTTAATATTTTCAAAGATAATGTATATTAATCTAAGTTATCATTACATTGAAAGTCAAGAAATTATCATTATTTTACTTGACTATTAAAGAATGGTACATTTTTGTTGTTGTGCTTGGTCATCTGTTTAGTATTTTTACATGATTTATTATTATGATGATTGCTTTTCTTTATCTCTATTGTTTAAAGTAAAACAATCCTTATTACAATGTTTGGTATTTTGTTGTATACCACTGAAACCTATATCCAAAAATATTATTACTAGTCTAACAGATCATATTCAAGGGTGATGCGAAATATATTGTTCATCTTGAATACTTTCAATATTCGATAAAAATAATCTTTATCTTTTCCCTTAAACATTTTTCAAAAGTGATCCCTTAGTTTTGATTCAGATGATTTTATTAATCTTTATATACCAAGGGACTCTGCACAAATTGTGATTAGTGTTTATATTTTCTTTCTGGGTCTTTTTTGGGGTTTTGCAACCTGAAACATATTCATCAAATATATTTGTTCACATATTTTGGCTTTATTCCCAACTGACTTCTTATCCAAGTGTCTGCTTTCTTGTCATTGTCAGCCAGTTGTGGTCTCTGTAGACTTGGTTTGTTTGACATATTTCTACTTTTAGTTTAGGTTACTTTCTAAATCTGAAGTGTGAACAGTACCTTCTGTTCTTTAACTTTCTCCCTAACATAAATGTTAAAATTATTATGTTTAAAATAAAAGGACTAAATCTGCTCTTTTCTAATAAGTACATAATGTTGCCAGATGGCTTTATCAGGATCTTAAATCTTCTGGGTTTGATGAGTTATGTTTGAAGCATAAACATCAATTATATCTCCTGTCATGAAACAATTAGGGATGGCCAACTCTCATCAGCACTGATCTGTGCATATTAGATTCTCAGAAGTCTCTGATTTCATGATCAGCACCTGCTTTTGGTTCTACAAGGAATTCCAATCACATAACAGTTCCCAAATGAAAGCAGGCATATTATGTATTTCTTAAACACAAAGTGTTAAAATTATTTGTTTGGAATTAAGTTGATCATAATTTTCATGTTCTTATTTTATTTCAGAAGTCCCATTAAGTTAGATTACATCTATCTAATTAGGAAAACGCCAAATTTTTATAGATCCCCAATATTAAAATATTTCCTTAAATTCACTTTTGTTCATAGACAGTAACTTTACATTTTTGATTGGAGGTCTTACTCTAATTAGACATTTTCCATAACCACTTAAAAAGTTATTCTATTTATTTTATCTTTTGTTTTATAATTTTAAAACACATGTACTATTATACTATCTTTAAGTTACAATCACCCATCTACCATTTTTAATTGGTAGATAAAATGAGACAGACTGAAATAAACCTTGGTTTGAAAAAGGAATCATGAAAGAAAAATAAAACAATCCAGAGGTAAAAAAATCATAATAGTAATAATAAAACTCATTAAGAGATGTGGATTTCGGAATTTACATGGCAGGGAATAAATTCACTAATGTAGAAGACAGAAGAAAAGTAGACAATGAAAAAAAAGGAGGAATGAGCTGAAACAGGTATTTTTGGATAAAAGACAGTGAAAATTCCAGTACTACAAAGCCCTGGTATACCTGAAAGGCAAAAAAAATAACAGCTAAACTGGAACAGATGTATATATATATATCAACTAAAGAAAATCAGAAGCAAAAGCCTTTTTTTGAGTCCACCTGCCTTCTATCGTACAGCTTCACCTGGCCATTATGCTCCACCCTCCTTCCCAGTAGCACACTGGGACCTGTAATCCAAGGCAACTGCATATAAGTGGGGGGTGAAGAAAATCTCACCTTCTATTTTCAGAGGTGAACTTGTGCTGCTGTAATAATAGTACCATCAAGGTTAAGTTTATTAAAGTCATAAAGCCAATAAGTGACAGCCAGGGGTCAAACCGAAATTTTAATAATTTTAATATGCTTTGCTCTTAACAACTCTACTATCCTCCTTTTAAGATTATATAATAATACAGGAAAATGTCTCTATATACAGATGGATATGTACATATGTATAAAAAGTAATTACGTTTGTAGGAAAATAGGCATGTATTGAATGCATAGGTATGTAAATATATGCATATATAGGTATACATGTGCATATTTGACCATATTTCACCCATGAGTATGCGTGAAGGAAGGATAAAAACCATAGTAAGTATAAAATGTAATTCTAAAGAATATGTAAATGTTTTTGGATATATTATGCACAGACTCATACACCAAAATAATGAATAAAAACATTGATAATGACTTCTAAATAGTTATATTTATAGGCCAACTTTAAAAAATATAATTTTGACTATTTCCTCTGTTACCAAGCAATGAAAGGACACTACCTAAAATATAAAGAAAATTGCCTAAGAAATACAACAAATGTCATTAAACAAGCATAACCACTTAATTAACAAAAGTTTAACAACTCTTTTTAAATAATTAAGCAAGAATACTTCCCTTGGCTCCCCCTGACTATAAAATGAATAAAAATGAACTTAAGTCTCCATAATCTTATATACTTCTGGCTTTTGAGAATTACTCACCTGACAAAAGGAATGTTCTAAGATTGCCATGGCATCACACAGAGCATTATACTTTTGAGATGTGCATAGTTTTCTTTGGTCAAAGGCCAGTATCATGTGGCTGGAGCCAATATTGCTCTGAGTTTCATATTTTTGTCTTGCTTTGATGCTAACTCAAATTGGTCAAGGTATTAAAAAAGCTTTTATATTTGAGGAACATTAACTGAGACCCTAGAAACCAGTCCTGTATCACCAGACACTCATTAGATAATGGTTTGCTTCTGTACAGAGTGCAGCGTGCATACCAGTTGACACGTGAAACCCCTAAGTGACAATACCCTTGAATAGTAACATTGAAAAATGGATCATTTGAAACTTAACTGCCACATTACTCTCAGTAAAAAAAATGTCTTTTACTGTGAAAAAATGGAGAAATAAACATTTTTAAAAGTTTAATAATATTTGATTGGGAAGCTATGGTAGAAAAACTAGACACATTCATAGGAACATGGATGGAACTGGAAGGGATTATACTCAGCGAAGTAAGTCAGAAGGCAAAAGAAAAATACCAGATGGTTCC
>JAGFMF010011664.1:898483-913506 GCA_019455555.1 Galemys pyrenaicus | reverse complement strand
TTCACTATTAGGAGGAATATGAAAGAACAACAGCAACAACAAAGAATAAGCTCAAGGAATTGGGCAGTTATAACCAAAAGCAAACAAAAAACTCAACAAAACCAAAAAGCCAAGATAAACCAAAGAGACAATGGGGGGAGGGGAAGGAGGGGAGGGCAAAAATGGGGATGAGGGCAGAAAATGCACAAAGGACTGAGGTGATGGTGCACGGGTGGAATGGTGGTGGGAACTCCCTGGGGACTACAAATAATGTCAAACATAATTAATTTTAAAAAAGTATTGTTTTAGGTTCTCTGAATTAACATGTTAAGTATATCATTTATATATACCTTTATCAGTATCTTACTATTATAAAACAACTAATCAAATAATTTATCCAATAGATATTCAATAAGCAATAATCAAGCTCTTATTTTCTCTAGAACTTTTAAGAAAGCAATTGCCTTCTCACTACCCTCACTTTTAGTGGAATTGATATTATTTCTCAAGTTCTTTCCCTGCACGTCACTATGTATGATGAGTACAGAAGAGAAGCATACAAAATATACTCACCTTTGAATATTTAGGACAATTTAAGTTTTAGCCAGTTGCATTTTAATTTAAATATGGACATTATGATTTTCTCATTTTAAGTATTTCCAAGTATACTAAGTATACTTCATTCAAATTATATAAAAGGTAACATTTTATACTCATATATTATGAGTGAAAAACAATTTAATATTTATTGTATAGCTGAAAAGCATTTAGAAATTACTTAGTTAACCTAGCCCACTTAGCACTACATGAATTTGGAGTTTTCATTAAGATAAAATAATTTGAAGAAAAATAAAAATGTCAGTCAATCAACAGGTTTGTTTGAGTTACATGATGCCAGAAAAATGATTGAGCCGATTTTATTCTTTCAATTGACAGTGCGGAGTTTTTACTATTGACTGAAATCAGCAGATGTTTTTGCATAATGTAGAGACAATTAAAGCTTCCTGAACAGATGAAACTCCTATCTTATTTTCAAAGACATGTGAAAAGGATTTGACAAGTTCATTTGGAAATAAATTATAATATTTAATGACTACCACTCTTTGAAAAGCTTTCTTAGATTTATTCTAAGTCCTGCAGTCTTTACATGAAAATCTGTTTTTTAATTCTGTTTCTAATAATATTTGAGAGCATGCATTCCAGCTCTCATGTAAAATCCTTCTGCATGCTATTTGTCATATTGTAACCTTTAAGCACTTGACATGAATATCATGCTTATACATTAATTTATTTGTTCATTTAACATATTCATCATCTACAAGACACTGTACTAGATGCTTTAGAAAATGCATAAATATCTTGTACAACTGTTTAATAAAATAGGAAGATAACCTAGTCCCATTTGTATCTGTAATAAATAAAAATGCCCTTTGCTAATATTTATTGTATTTGCTATTATTTGTTTGATATCTACTTTCTCTGCTGGCCTATGGAATCTATGAATGCAAGGACTAAGACTAGGTTGTTTATGGCACAAGACAATTATCGGATAAATATTTGAGTGAATAAATGGTTTAATAAATAAATTTGGTATAAACTGTATTGAGATATATTACATTTAACGTTGTTAATTATCTTGAATTACAGTTTGTATTTTAGACAGTTACATTTAAGGACATTTTCTGACCTTTATTTTATATATGTTGAGTCTTGGGAAAGGAATGATACTGGGGCCTCCCTGGTGGCACAGCGGGTTAAGCAACGCACTATGAAGCAAACTGCAACCACTACATACAAGTTCGATCCCTGCCGCCGGCCAGGGAGGGGACCCACATGGTGTAGCAGACCTCTCCTGCCTCACCCGCTGCTGCCCTCGGCAGTGTGTTTCAGTTAATCTGCCTGTTCTTCTCCCCACTCTGTCTCTGGTGAACCCTCTCGACTGCCCCACACACCTCTGGCCTGTACCCCAGTTCTTGTATGTATAAATAAATAAATCTTTAAAAAAAAAAGAAATGATACTGATTTCAGGCTGCAAACAGGTAGTCAGTCAGTGGTGTGAGCTGATTCCTGGTTAGGCACTACTAAAAATGTAGTTATCCTCAGGCAGAGGAACAATAAGCTTGTTCTGGAATATTGGTAGTTATCATGACTTATCTATATGGGCTATTATTGTACATTCAACCTTATAGCTATTTTCTGGTCATATATTTATTTTATTTTTTTTAGATTGATTTATTTATGCATACAAGAGCTAGGGTACAGGTCAGAGGTGTGGGCGGTGAGAGGATCCACCAGAGACAGAGTGGGGAGCAGAACAGGCAGATCAACTGAAACACACTGCCCAGGGCAGCAGCAGGAGAGGTAGGAGAGGTCTGCTATGCCTTGTGGGTCCCCTCCCTGGCTGGCAGCAGGGATCGAACTCGTGCTGTAGTGGTTGCGGTTTGCTTCATAGGGCGTTTCTTAACCCACTGTGCCACCAGTGAGGCCCTGGTCATATATTTAAAAATCAAAAATTTATGACAGCATTCCACAAATAAATCAAGAAAATAGAAATCAGGTTTTCCCCAGATGGATTTTTTAACAATTTATATCATGATTTTAGAAACAAGTGAAGCAATATTATAAACAATACTAGTATCTTTTCCTTGACATTCTTACATATTTATAAAATTTTAACCAGGAATTCAATGTCTAAAGTTATTTATTCCAGATCAGAAATAGTATTCTGACCTGAGCTAATTCCTAGGTCTGTGTACCATTTTTATTGAGCCAATCAAAGAATTATACTAAGTATAGATAATATCAAAAAATAAAAAACCAAAAAAAAAAATCCCAACAGTAGCATTCTTTAAGCTGATATACTTAGTCAAACTACCATAGAACGCATTAAGTATTTTAAGAGGTTGAGAAGGAAAATGAAAGTTTTAGTTCAATTCTACATTTATAGAACAATATAGATGACTCACTGTCATTAGGGTACAGAAGAATAAGTCAGTCTACTCTCAAATAACTTTTAATCCCACAGCAAAAAAAAAGTGATTTTAAAATGTAACTTCCTAATAATGTACTGGATGGCATATGTCCTAGAAAAAGAAATAAGAAATTAATGGAATTCCAAAGAGGATATATAATTTCCCTCCTTTAGGAGGGAAGATGTCTCTGAGATAAGTGAAAGACGCAACAGAGGGTATTAGATATTTTTAACATAGTGGTTCAGTTTCCTTTTACCCTTTTGGGAAAACTAAGACTATCTCGATGATAGGAACACATGGAATATAATTAAAATACTCTCTTGGAGTGGTATTTTGGGGTTTCAATTTTAGTATGTTAATATAGTAAAACGAGAAAAAGAGGATCCTTTGTGACTTGATCAATAGGGCAGATTTCTGAATCATGTTTTATCACCCCAGCCCAGGTTTATAGAATGGGAGACACTGGCTTTCAATTCTGATTGAAACTCTTTTGTAATATGTTCAACATATTCGAAATACCCAACTATAAAAGGTGGTGTTAAGGTGAGATATCTGTCCGGGACCATATTTCATTTAAGGAGCTACCACAACTATGAATGTATATCTCCTCCAAAAGAAGTTATTTTCCATACTAGCTGATAAATTCTTTTCTTTCCCAACTTTATTGAGGAATAAATGGCAAACTTAATTAAATAGATCTGTAATAGATGATTTATGTATACAACGTAAAATGATTACCAAGGTCAAGAGAATTACTACATTCACCACCTCACAAAGTCAATTTATTTATTTTGTCATGAGAACACTTCAAGTTTTTCCACCAGCAGCAACTTTCAAGTACACAATACTGTATTTATTATTCACTATAGGGAACACACTGTATGTTAGATCCTCAGAATTTAATTTTGCTTGTACCTCAAACTTTGTACTTTGACTTACCTCTCTTCAATTTCCCCTGCCTGGTGGTTCAGAAATTATAAATTCATTCTCTTGGGATTCTTTGCTTTAATACAGTTAAACATAGGGAGAGGAACTACAAAGCAAAACAACCTAAACAGACTCTATATAGAGTTTTATCTAACTTGAGACAACTCCAAGCAGATAGTATGAACAGTCCCTTTTGTCTATCATTACAGAAATATAAACATTATATAACCTCATCTTCCTTAACATGCTGAAAAGAACAATTTCAGCATAGCATTTAACCTTTTTTCAAGTACTTAGGACCGTAACATTTATTTCAATTTCTATAAGATCTTATATCAAATACAATATTTCCTTATAATTTTATAATGACATTTGGTCAAAGTTTATAGCCTATAATTTCAAATGGCTCAGTGCACTAATATTTGTCTAAGTTATTAAATGAGTGTGCAATGGGACAAGTCTTGACAAGTCCTAGGAAACTATTTAAAATTTTGTATTTTGTGAAGTGAATCATTTAAAATTTATTTTATCTTTTTAATCCTTCCTAGTACCCGGTAAAGGTTTATAGATTCTTTTAGACTGTGAATAACTGATTGATTTCAAAACATTTTATATCAATATAAAAAAGAAGTAATACAGCAGGACTTAATTTGAAAACATTTAGAAAACTCGGTAATTCTCCCTAGCCCATGTTTGACTCCTAATAAAAACTTTCTTGAAGTAATTTCCAAAATAAAAAAAAATTCTTGCTTATAATCTAAGTCTTGTTTGGCTTTATAAAAATATCTATTAATTCCTTAATAGGAAATTTACTTTTAGCTTGTTTCATTGCCTACACTCACCTGTATTCAAACAGTTGATGACCATATCTTGTGATGGGAAATATTTATAATGTTAAATATCTTCACACCTCAACTTCTTGTGCTGTGACATTTACTTAAGTATTTTACTCCCTTCTGTGTAGAATGAGGATATCAGTATCTCCATACATTCTGCATATTCTTTTCCTCTCAACCCCCATCTGTCACCTACAGATTTTGATACTTGTCAAGGTTGTTAAATCCTACATTTTCTTCACCCATAGTCATAACTTTTTTGCCTTACCTGTAAATTTACACAGCTTAAAAATAAATCTACCGCAAATTAAACAGTGCAAATATTATGACTGTGTAAACAGTGTTTATTGACCAAGTAAGCAGTGTGCCCTATATTTGAGGAGTCCTAAAACCCGTGGTTGCCTAGGCAGCCTGGTTTATTCCTGATAGATGCTCATTGTGAAGGGTGTGCTAACACCTGTCAGTGTTCCAAGGCGAGGCTTCCATTTATCAGGTATTTTCAGGCTGGAGGGAGGCTAGGCCCTCGTTTTCTAAGGTATGCCAATATGCACTGAGCAGAGGGCTGCATTCATAAACCCTGCTAGTCTCGTGGAGATGACCTCTTGGGCAGAGGTACGAGAAATGTGTTCTAGAGCAGCGTATTATCTCCTCTCCGGGTGAAATCAGCATCTCCAACAAATGCAAAGATAGATTCCCTGGCTTACCTTCCCTGAGAGTGCCTCTGGCCTCAGCGGTGTTGTCTTAGGCGGGCACGTGGAGTTGGCCACGCCAAGCAGCTGCAGGAGGCGTGAGCCGAGCTCGGTGGCGTCACCTCGAGAGGTCACTGGTGTTGCTGCTGCAGGTGCAGCATGAGTGGGCAGGGTTCCAGCAGAGCCCTGCTTTGGCGTCAGTGCCTGGAAGGCCGGGAGCATGGGTGGGGCATGGTGTGCGTGAGACGCGTGGATGGAACGTATTGGGCATGGTGTACGTGGCTGTGCCCTGCGCGTGGTGCGCATGCGTGCATGAGGTGTAGTTTGTGTGGGTGGGGCGTGGTGTGCGTGCTGTGCGTGGGTAGGGCGTGGTGGGCGTGGTGGTCTCTGGTCCCACAAGCCCCGGGCGCCCGTGGCAGTGGGCATGGGCGTGGGCGTGGGCGTGGCTCCCAGCCTCGGGGCTATTTGAGGAGAATCTCTTGCACCTGTTGAGACGCCAGAAGCCTGGACTCCGAAGTCGCTCCTGCCAGCACTTCCCTGACAGAAAGTCCCCTCAGGCTGACACTCTGGTTGCCGTTTTATAAGGTCAGTAAGATTCCCTTCAAATAATAAGGGGGGCACTTTTTAAACTGCTGCTTTTACGCTGGTTCCTATGCGAATATATCTTAAATCTCTATACCTGACAGCCCTTTGTTTTTCCTAGAAATAAGCCCCGCTGGTTTTCAAAGCTGAGCTTGTTTGGGGTTGCCTCTGCTGGCTGGTCCCTAGGATTGGGGTGCCTGCTGTGTGGCATAAACCCCTCGGTCTTCGCGAAGTTCCGTACTTGTGTTATCTCTGTGCAATTGTAGACTTGCGTTCGTGGAAGGAGTCGAGTTCAGCATCTTTCTGCTCTACCATCTGGAACATTCTTGGTTCTAAAGTACATGCAGTTGGAAGGCGGAAGACAAGTGTCCTGTCGGTGGAGATTCTAGTTGAGTCTTCCAGGCACAGAGCAGGGTCAAGGAAAGATAGTAAATCTGGACGGGTAGGTGGAAGTTTATGGTTTGCGTGTGGTACCTTGCGTTTAGGTGCCAAGTTTGTGTCCACAAAGAGGCACACTCTGAACAACTTTATTGAGAGGTAAGGTGCATTCAGTTACCCTGTGATTGGAAATCTAACATGAAGCGGCGAGGGATTACGTTGTTAAAGTCTCCACCAGTAGAGATTCTTCAGGCGTAGGTACAAAGCAGATGTTAAACAGGTGAAGACGCTTGTGAGTCTTTGGTAATAAGTGAAGTCGTGGCTGGGCAGTTATGATAGACGTATGGAAGGAGCTGTAGAGCAGCCACTGGTCGACGTGTAGAAGACAGGAGGGTAGATAGGGAGCTAGATAACATTTCCTAAGTGATAAAATCACTACATAAAGCACGGCAACAAAAAGTGAAAGGGGATATTTTCAACAACTTTATGCCAATGTACTTAATGCAAGTAAATGAAATTAACTTCTCAGTGGTGGCAATAAAATTGTCTATTTGATTTTATTGTCTGGTAATTTCTCAGGTAGAGTTGGGGAGCTGTACACTTGAATGAGGGGAAAAAATTTTAAATGTTAGGTCATTTTTGTTTCTGTTTGTTGCTTCTTAATTTGTGCAGAGACATATCTCCCTTTCATCGAAAAGGAGAGCATTTGTTTAAAATGAGGAATATCATGTTTTCATGTGTTGCAGTTACCCTCTCCCATTATTGGCAGTTTGCTAGCTTTTTCTGTGTCTGTGTTTTGGTGTTGATAAAAGTCTCATTTTGTGAGTGCAAAATGGCTTCCTACTTCTCAGGTTCTATTAACATTTGATTATGAAGTCTTTTCAAAAAAAAAACCCTGTTTATATGTTTAAGAACACTAATAAGCACGTGTATAAATTTAATAGTAACAGATTTGTGATAAACTAGATAAACCAATATATTGAATGTGCTGTTTATTTGACTAAACAAAAACCATTTGCTTAGAAATGGCTCGAAAGTCTTTTTCCTTAAAAATCATGGTCATGTAATCAAGGAAAATCCCTGCATACTTAGGCTTTTATAACAGTTATGTACCTCATTTCCGTAATTATATGAGACATATAAACAACATATTTTTTTAAAACATGTTTTTTATAGACTACTTTAAACTTTCTAAACTTTTTATATACTGTACATCATATGTGCTAATATTTCCATATAACGTTTAAGATGAAAATATTTCAATTATTTCTTAAAGTTGAATAATCATGAAAATGTTTTTATATTAACAGTAATTATTTGGTATATCATTATAAATATAATTTCCACTATCTACATTTAAGATCTTGGGATAATACTAAACAGTGAATTAGAGTTTGTATACTCAAATGCTTTCAGGTAATATAAAATACTAAAGGCAGTTAACAAGGATTGTGTGTACATGTGCATGTTTTTTTTCCCATTTCATGCTACAGAGTGACTACCTTTAAGTTATGTTAAGCAATTATTGCCATTTTAACAAAAGATGCTGTGGCTGTATAGATACAGACCTAGAAATACATATATCAATATTAGGGGTTCTGCTAAAATATTCGATAACTAGTATCTCTCAATTACCTAAGGTTTTCTCTTTCAGGGAGGTTTTGGTAGCTGTACTTAAATGTCTTCTTTGTATGTATTTGGAACTAAGCTAGTAACAAGAATAGCAAATATGACTACACACAGTCACATTCCTTACAACTCAAGGAAAAAAAGCGTTTGTGTTAGAATGAAGTGTTTGGTCTTGCATATGTGAAAAATGACAGGACAAAAGGTGTACTTCATTTCCTTGTTTATATTTACAAATACTGACCCTCAACAAAAGCCATAAAATGCACTGAAATTTCAGAAAAGTTTGCTTAAGTTTGGTGGGTGTATGTATAGAAAAAAGGGCGGTAATTTCTCTATTTTAATCAGATATAGTAATAAAAGATTAGAATTTGATGTACTTGCTGTCAGAATAGCAAATTTGTCTTGACTTACCTCAGTCCTCTATAAAGAAAAGAAAGTTATTCTTGTTTAATCTGCCCAGACAATGGCAGTTTGTGCCTCAACAGAATAGCTTCCTGTGCTTTATGCTGATTTTTATATTCCTGATTATTAAAAATTAAGTATAGTTTCTCTGTTCTGAAATGACTTAGTTTTCTTACCAGTATGCCTTCTATAGTTTTATCTTTAAATGTTGGAATTGGTCTTTTACTACTCGGTTAGCTAACCTCAATATTCTTTAGTCTCAAGTACCTATGCTTCTATTTTTATCAACTGACTAAATTACTCCTGCAATTTTTAAAAATTTTGACTTCCCCAAATAAGATCCTAAATTCAGAATAATGAAAATTTCAAGCTGGCACTAGTAATATTTTTGAGGCTTCTCAAAAGTTCCCTGATGAACTATAATGGTTGTGTTCTCACTTTATGAAGAAACTATTAAAATAAAGCCCCATATGGAAAGTTCCATATTTCCTAAATAGTTTAGCAACATTAAAAGAATTTAAGGGAAAGAGTTTTTAGAAGCTCAATTTTACTTATTTATACAAATAAAATATTAATGTAAATATGTTACAGAAGTAGTACACTTTACAGAATGGAGTAGAAGCCTTTGGAGATTGTTATTGTCTTCACTGTCCATTCTTGGGAATTGGACATTCTTAACAGCAAGGAAAACATAGATTAAAATCTTAATGAGGGCCACCCTGGTGGTGCAATGGGTTATACAATGCATTATGAAGCAAACCACAGCCACTGAAACATGAGTTCGGTCCCTGCTGCTGGCCGAGGAGGGGACCCACATGTCGCAGCAGACCTTTCCTGCCTCGCCTGCTGCTCCCCTCAGCAGTGTGTTTCTGTCAGTCTGCCTGTTCTGCTCCCCACTCTGTCTCTGGTGAATCCTCTCACTCCCCACACCTCTGGCCTGTACCCCAGTTCTTATATGCATAAATAAATAAATCTTTTAAAAAATCTTAATGAATAGTTATATACTGCACCCCAATTAAGAATTTTTGACATCTTAATTTGATTTTTTATTGTTAAACATTAACCAATAACAGCTTTATCTTATAAGTGTGTGGTTTCTATTTTAATCTCCTGTTTAGTTGAAGGGGTTGCTATAAGCTACAGCCTATTATGTCATCAAAGAATGGTAGTTTGGAGAGGAATACTCTACCAGCTGCTCTTAACTGTCTCTACTTAAATAAATTAACTCATGGCTACAGGCTTAGGAGATGGTATTGTTTAGATAACTGTGAGGCTGTACCAGGAATAAAGGTTTGTTTCCCAGTATGTTCTGTAGACCATGAGCAAGTGAGGTTGGGGGAGCAGACCAATGACCTAAATTCCAGTGAGAAGTGAGCATGAAATTAAAATTGAGAGATAAAGGAAATCTAATTAAGAGATTTTGCTTTGAAAAGTACAGAAATTCTTTTATGTGTTTTCTGATGGATATATGATCTTGGTCTTGCTAACTGATATTGAGCTACTACCTTAGAAATCTGCAATAAGTTTCACTGGGTCATTTTAGCTTTGTAACAGCCTTAGTGAGGTAAAGGTTTAATCATATAAAATAACCTCTACATATTTAAATACTGCAATTGATCAGTTTTGATGTGTATATACTTGTGAAAACACAATTAAGATGGTGACATATTCTATCACCCCACAAGAATCCTTTTGCCCCTTGGTAATCCTTACCCCTGGTTCCTTATGGCTTCACAGGTAATCACTTCTCTCCTTTCTGTCACTATATATTTGTATTTTCTAGAAATTTATATGTCTTTTTTACAAGGTAAAACATACTCATCATACACTCTGCAATGCTACTTTCAGTTTTTACAAAGAGAAAGGAGAACATTTTCACAGAAATATGTGTAATATTGCAGCCTAAAATTGGAAAGAACTCAAATATCCTTGAGCCCATAGCGGTCTATCCATAAAGTAGGTTACTACTCAGAAAAATCGGATGGACTAATGACCCATGCAACAACCTAGATCTATCTGAACAGCATTTCGTCGATATAACTAATACCTTCTGTTGGACTCCATGTATTTAAGTTCAAAACTGGTAAAAAATAATATTCTTAGAAATCAGAACATTTGCAGCCTTTTGAAATTGGAGGTAGAGCAGGGTGACCAGGGTATAGTCTCTAGTGATAAAATATTCTAATTTTCACTGTGGTTGTGTAAGTAATTATCAAAGTGGGGCCTGCCTGGTGGCGCAGCAGGTTGAGCGCCTTACTGTGAGGTATTCTATGGCACAGTAGTGTGAGTTCAATCCCCGGCCAGGGAGGGGACTCACATGGCACAGGAGACCTCTCCTGCCTCGCCCGTGGCTCCCTTCAACAGTGTATTTCGGTCGATATGCCTGTTCTGCTCCCTGCTCTGTTTCTGGTGAATCCTGTCACCTCCCACGCCTCTGGCCTGTACCCCAGCTGTTGTATGCATAAATAAATAAATCTTTTTTAAAAAAGTGAAAACAACATAAAAATTGTTTAAAAAATATTAATTATCAAAGTGTATTACTAAAGATTTTGCTTTCACTTTTATATAAATGTTACCTCAGTCAAACTATTCCTTGTTCTCTAAGACTAATCATGTGCTAAGGGGAGTGGAGGGTTGGCATAAATATTCTCTCTGGATCCTACCTGTTTCTGCTTCAAATAGAGATGCCCCCACATTTTATATGCTTGGGATGTTGCTCTTCTGCATAGGTTTCATCCTGAAGACCATTTTTACAATAATGTGGAACACTGATGTCATGCCCAAGGCTTTAGCATCCACCTAACAGATTAGCTTAAGACAGAGGGTCCAAACAAACCCTAGGAAAGAGCAACTCATTCCCAGATTGCAATTTGTGTTCTTATCCTTGCAATTCTAATACTGAGATACCATTTTCTTAACTTCATGCTTGGTCTATGAAAAAAAAAAGATGAAAGTAACACATCAATCACTTTTAGGAGAAGTTTTGTTCCGGGTTATGAGAATGCATTGCATAACTTAGAGGAGACAGGGCAGAGATGGAGGTTAAAGACTGAAAATTTACTTCTAAATTAAAGAACTGCATGATAACTTGGTGGAAAGTGCTGTGGGAAATCTTTTCCCATTTTGTTTATTGACTAGGGCTAGCCTTGCCACTTAACATCTTTATAAATCAGAAGCTACTTATTTGTGCTAACTTTTAAAGCTTATGTTAATTCTTGAAAACACATTGGGGAATTTCCTTTGCTATATTGCAATATTTAATGGTCATCAAGTGTACTCTGGGTGTGTAGGTGAGGAGAATCTAGAGTGAATGTATGTCTCCAGAGAACTAAGTCAATTCTTTTGGAAATGGGGCTTATTTGATTTCTTTAATATCAATTTCCACATCTAGGTTCAATGAATCCCAGGTTCCCAGTTGGGAAATACTGTTTAAATAGTACTCTAAATGTCAAAGACATTTTAATGATTATGATGTGGAATATTACTCAGCAGTCAAAGAGATAATCTCATGCCATTCACAGCAGCATGGATGAAGCTGGAAGGGATTATGCTCGGTGAAATAAGCTAGAAAGAAAAAGAAAAATATCAGATGGTTTCATGTATAGGAGGAATGTATGGGATCAGGAAAAAATATAATAAATTAAAATTAACAGGCAACTATAAATTAGAGACACTGCAGGGGAAGGGGAAGAAGAGGGATCAAAACAGGGGAGGGAAGAGCACAAGGGACTATGGTGATGGTGCTCGGGTGAATTGGTGGTGGAAATTATATGGGGACTACACCTGAGAGGAGAAAACATACATTAGACAAAAAAGAATGATGATGTTATATATATAAAAATTTTTTAAAAAGAAATTTCAATGATTATAAGGCTAATATAGCAGTAGTGATTAAGATAAATATAAGGAAATTGTGGTTTTAATGTCTGCTATGAGGAGAAATGAAGAGCCTTTAAAGTACTTAATGCATATATTAAAATAATTACTAGAATGATTCATTTATTTAAAGTTAAGTAGTATGGGTTCCAGCAAAGATGTTCAGCTTTAGAGACCATAACTGTGGTAATTTAAAATTTCTGTTCACAAACCACAAGTGCCATTTAAAGGTTATCATAATATTTATTAAATATATATCACATAATGTTTATTAAATATCACAAATATTAACACTTTAAGAAAGATCATTCATTTTTGAGATTTGCCATATAAGTAAATGAAGGCTTGAGTTATAGTAGAAAGTCCAGTTCCTATTGAATCACAAGGAAGGACTCAGGGTTTAAGAAAAGATCAAAAGTTCTTTCACACTGAGATACAGAAAACTGATATTTGCTCAAATTTCCTTTCTACCAAAAAAATGCATTTTAACAAACAATATAGACAAAAGGATGGAGCTGCTATATGAATTTTTAAATTAAAAAATACTTTTAATTGAGGAAACATTGAATTGTAATGTGTCAGGTGTGCATCATTGAGAATCAACATGTATATATCTGATCCTACCCCTTTACCATTCTGCTGTTACTTTTTGAACAATATTCAAGCATATTTGAAACATGTTGAGGTACAAGTCTTTTTTAGAATAGGAAATCAGAATTGGTTATTTCTGTATTAAAGAAAATTTTGGTTTTAAGCAATGTAGAAACAACTACCCTTCAATGTTTCAATGCTAGTACACTTAAGGTTAAAGTCTCAGTTTTAAGATTATTAATATTGAAAACAACTTTTTCAAAACAATATTTACACGTTGAACCATATGAAATCAATTGTAGTCATTTTTGACCTGCAAAAAAGTGAATTTGATATTGTTCAACCTAATATTACTGGTTACATGGTATAATTAACCTATCATGAAAAATAATTTTTTGACAAGTCTAACTGTATAGCTATGAAATAGGCAATATTTAGGGGAAGTGGGCTCCAGACTCTAGATGAAGTTTCCTGAGGCTGTAGAAGACATTGAATGTTGGTAGAAGATAGTGTTCATTTGCTTACCTGTATTTAGTATTTATTGCAATATAACAAAGGCAAACATAGTGTCTCACAACAGCACGCGTTTATTATCTCACTGTTTCCATTTAGAAGTCTGGACACAGCTATTCAGTACTCTGCTTAAAGTCTCACAGGCTACAAAGCAAAGTGTAGGCCAGGTTGTGTTGTCATTCAGAGGCTCGAATAGGGTAGGATACCCTTGCAAGTTCATTCAGATTTTGGGTAGAACTCATTTCCTTGTGTTGTAGGAAAAAGGCATCCTGGCTTCTTGCTGGTATCGGTGGGGGAGGAGTGGTAGTGGGAGGAGTCACCCTCAACTCCTAGAGGTTGACAGTGGGCATATTCCACTGTGACAGCTGATTTGCATTATAGAGAGCAAGTAAGAGAAAAGCAAGACAGAACCTCAAGTCTTTTGTAATCCAGATTATGTGAGAATCTCATCAAATGCAGATTTTGATTCAGTTAGTGAGACATGAGATCTGCATTTTCTAGCAAGCTTCAATGTAATGTCATTGTTACTTTGTGTGAAGACTATCTTTTGTACAAAGAAGATGTCGACATCCAGTCTATCGGAAGTAGTCTTAATCAGGAGGGGAAAATGAGCTTTGTTCCAAAAAAAATGTTTCCAAAAGTACACTTGTTTTTTTTTCTCTTTCTTTGAACTGTGGACAATATCATGAGTGTAAACATTCTTTAAATTTTTAAAAAGAAAGTATCGCATGCCAAAAACCAGTTTGTTTTTGATTTCTATTTTTTGTAATTCTGTTGAATCATTGGAAAAAGCAGTTACTTTTTAGTGTTAAATTTCTTCATATTTATTGGGGTGAAAATGGGATCTTAAAATAATGAGGCCAAATAATTCTTTCTGTCAGAGGAAGCATGTCTGATTTTTTTTCTTAAAAGAAGAAAACTTTCCTTTGATGAGTTGATGGTTATATTATGTTCTTCCTGCAGTCTCTTGTGACTATACTGATTTACATCAAAGCTTTGCTGACAACTCAGCATTTTTACTCTGTTCTTTGGAGTGAGTGGAAAATGCCAGGTAGTTTAGTTTATTCACTACAAGGCATAGGAGATGATTTTCATTTAAGATGAAAAGAGCTGCAAATTTGTACTATCCCAGAACCGTTCTGGAATGCCACATTCATTTGAAATCCACAGCCTAAATCATATGACACAAAATTTGAAATCTTTAAAGAGTCAACAATTTGTTTGCAATAATATATCTCCAACTAAGTGTTAATTACTTTGAACTTACAGAGGGTGATTTACTGCCCTTAGTAGGATTTATCTCTCTTTTTAAAGAATTAATATTAAGGTGTTTTTGAAGACTCCTTTTTTATCTTTTCAATTGGTTAGGACACTTAAATCTTCCTTAATAAACTTTATTCCTCTGGATGACAAATATCCAATGTGATGTAATAAAGGATATGTTTAGGATAAATCTTCATTTAAAATTTTTCTAGCAATATGCTATTTAAAAGGTAACATAAAACTTCCCTGAAAAATTTTGGTACCTATTGTAAATAAAAATGAGCTTGTGGGGCCTCCCCTGGTGGCGCAGTGGGTTAAGCAGCGCACTATGAAGCAAACCGCAGCCATTGCAGCACGAGTTCGATCCCTGCTGCCGGCCAGGGAGG